>JAJIBD010021451.1:0-12954 GCA_021461705.1 Cryptotis parvus
ATTAATACAAAAAACTAGGATATTCAACATCAAGGGAAGTAATATCCTCAAGAAAAAAAGAAACAGTACGCTAGAGGAATCTATCCCTGAACAACCGAAACACCATGGGGGAAACCAACGCAAATCCCGGTTGAAGAACAGATGAAGAAATCAACCGTGAAGACTCAAAAAGAATGCAGATGTGCGTGATCTCTCTGACAATAAATTTATGGAAGAAATTGGTAGGATGTTTAAGGAGCTCAATGAAAAAATAGAGCAGATGTCAAATAAAATACAGGAAAAACATAAACAAAGCAGTTGAAAGGGCAGTCAATAAATTATGGGAGGAAATGAGAGCAGAAATGAGAACCATGCAAATAGAAATACCATTGCTTAAAAACTAAGTAGATGAAATGAAAAAGATAATATGGGCTCTCAACAGTAGGATGAAAGCGGTGGAAGAGAGAATCAGTGAGACTGAAGATGAGCTGCAGAAAGCACTCAGAGAACTACATATTATGGACAAAGACCAGAAAATGGATCCTCAATGGAACAGAGAACAATGGGATGAAGCTAGGCAGAACAACATAAGAATCATCGGAGTCCCAGAGGGACAGGAAAGTAACCCCAAGGAAATTAAAACAGTTAAAAACATCCTGGCTGAAAAGTTCCCCCAAGTTAAAGGACAAAGGCATCCAGATCCCAGAAGCCCAACATGTACCAGCAGGAAGAGACCCCAATAGAAAAACCCTAAGACACATCCTAGTCAAAGTAATGGATGCCATAGACAGAGACATAATTCTTCAGGCAGCAAGATCAAAGAAGGAAATTGTATACAAAGTTGAATCCATTCGAATTTCAGCAGACTTCTCAGAAGAGACCCTCCAAGCCCGAAGGCAGTGGTGGGATATAGTAAAAAAACTCAATGACATGAATGCCTCAGCAAGAATTCTCTATCCGTCTAAACTATCACTCAGATTTGAAGGACAGATATACAACTTCCTGGATAAACAACAGCTTAGAACTTTGTAAACTCAAAAACAAGCTTAAAAGAAGGACTGAAAGATCTACTCTTTCATAGAGAGCGAGACAAAACCCAAAAGAACAACCAACCTATACAGAAAGATGGCACAAAATCCTATGACAATAATCTCTCTCAATGTCAATGGTCTAAATGCACCAGTTAAGAGACACAGAGTGGTAAAATGGATCAAAAAATTGAATCCGATATTCTGCTGCTTTCAAGAAACACACCTGAACAATCTGAGCAAAAGACAGGCTCAAAATAAAAGGCTAGAAAACAATCCTTCACTCAAACAACCCATCCAAAAAGCTGGGATAGCCATACTGGTATCCGACAACATAGAATTCAGGCTAAAGAAGGTCAGAAGGGATGGGTGTAAGTCACTATTTAATAGTCAAGGGATACATATATCAGGAAGATATCATGCTATTAAATATATATGCACCCAATGAGGGGCCAACAAAATACTAAAACAGCTACTAATAGGCTTCAAAGAAGACATTGATAGCAACACAATTGTAGTTGGAGACTTCAACACTGCTCTATCAACCCTGGATGGATCAACAAGATTGAAACTTACCAAGGAAATACTGGCACTAAAAGAAGAGATGGAAGAAAGCGGGCTGGTAGAAATATACAGGGCATTTCATCCCCAAAAAATCTGAATACACTTTCTTCTCCAGTGCACATGGAACATACTCCAAAACAGATCGCATGCTGAGCCATAAATCATACCTCCATAAAATTGAGAATATAGAAATTGTGCCAACTATTTTTTTACACCATGATGCACTGAAAATATAAGTTAATTGTACACAAAAACGGAGACCAGTACCAAGTACTTGGAAACTAAACAGCTCACTGCTGAACAACCAGCAAGTCATAAAAGAAATCAAAGAAGAAATCCAAAGATTCCTGGAAACAAATGAGACTGAAGACACAAATTACCAGAACTTGTGGGATACAGCAAAAGCAGTGTTAAGAGGCAAGTTCATAGCTCTTCAAGATTTCATCAGAAAAGAAGAAAAGGCCATCACAAATAGTCTGACTTCACAACTTAAGATCTTAGAGAGAGATCAACAAAAAGGAGCCCAACCCAAGCATAAAGAAAGAAATAATAAAACATAGAGCATAAATCAATGAGATGGAATGTCAGAAAACAATCCAGAAGATCAACGAAACCAAAAGCTGGTTCTTTGAAAAAATAAACAAGATTGACAAATCACTTGGAAGACTTGTAAGAAATAAGAAAAGAGAGAACCCAAATAAATAGAATCAGTAATGAAAATGGGGACATCACAATAGAACAACACAGAAATTCAAAAGGATCATCGGAGATTACTATGAGAGCCTGTATGCCATGAAACAAGAGAACCTAGAAGAAATGGACAAATTCCTGAATTCCTATAGCCTCCCAAGTCTGCAACAAGAAGATTTGGAATACCTCAACAAACCTATCTTCATTGAGGAGATGGAATCGGTAACCAAAAGTCTCCCCAAACAGAAAAGCCCAGGTCCAGATGGATTTACCAGTGAATTCTACCAAACCTTTAAAGAGGACCTACTCCCAATTCTTTTCAAGCTCTTCCAGAAAATTGAAGAAACAGAAACACTCCCAAATAGCTTTTACGAGGCACATATCACCCTGATACCCAAAGCATACAGAGATGTCACAAAAAAGGAAAACTACAGACCAATCTCCCTGATGAATACAGATGCTAAGATCTTCAACAAAATACTAGCAAATAGAATCCAAAGAGTCATCAAAAGATTATACACCATGACCAAGTGGGATTCATCCATGGAATGCAAGGATGGTTCAACATCCGCAAGTCAATCAACATAATACATCATATCAACAAAAGAAAAATAAAAACCATATGATCATATCAATAGATGCAGAGAAGGCATTTGACAAGATTCAACATCCATATATGATAAAAGCTCTCCGTAAATGGGGATTGAAGGAATCTTCCTCAATATAATCCAGGCCCTCTACTACAAGCCCACAGCGAGCATCATTCTCAATGGGGGAAAAACTGAAAGCCTTCCCCTTAAGGTCAGGGGACAAGACAAGGCTGCCCACTCTCACCAATTCTATTCAATATAGTACTGAAAGTACTTGCGATAGCAATCAGGGAAGAAAAAAAGACTTTAAGGGCATCCGGATAGGAAGGGAAGAAACCAAGTTATCACTATTTGCATATGTCATGATATTATACCTGGATAACCTGAAACTATCTACCAAGAGGCTCCTAGAAATAATAGTTTCCTATAGTAGTGTGGCAGGGTATAAAATCAATACCCAAAAAGTCAATGGCCTTCCTAAATGCAAACAGCGAAAGAGAAGAAAGGGACATTAAAGAAACTATCCCATTCACAATTGCGCCGCAGAAAATCAAATACCTAGGAATCAGTTTGACAAAGAATGTAAAGGATCTCTACAAAGAAAACTACAAAATGTTACTTCAGGAAATAAAAGAGGACCTGAGGATATGGAGACACATTTCCTGCTCATGGATTGGAAGCATTAACATTATCAAAATGGTAATAATTCCTAGAGCTTTATATAGATTCAATGTGGTCCCCTATAAAGATACCCATAATGTTCTTCACAGAAATTGAACAAACACTCCTGAAATTTGTATGGAATAATAAACCCCCACGAATAGCTAAAGCAATCCTTGGGAAAAAGAAGATGGGAGGTATCACTTTCCCCAACCTCAAGCTCTACTACAGAGCAGTTGTAATTAAGGCAGTGTGGTATTGGTATAGAGACAGATCCGTAGACCTATGGAATAGAACTGAATATCCTGAAACACACTCTAAAATATACAACCACTTAATCTTCGATAAAGGAGCAAAAAATATTAAGTGGAGCAAAGAATTCCTCTTCAACAAATTGTGCTGGGAAAACTTCGGCAGCTACATGTAAGAAAATGAACTTAGACCTCCTTTTAACACCATGCACAAAAAGTCAGATCAAAATGGATTATAGATCTCAACATCAGACATGAATCTATAAGGTACATCGAAGAAGACATAGGAGAAACGCTCTACAACATCAAATATAAAGGTATCTTTAAAGACAACACACCAATGACCAAGCGAAATGGAAGCAAAGATAAACAAATGGGATTATATAAAATTGCAAAGCTTCTGCACCTCAAAGGAAATGGTGACCAAGATACAAAGACAATCCACAGATTGGGAAAGGATATTAACCCAATGCCCATCTGACAAAGGGGTTAATATCCAGGATATATCAGGCACTGGTAGCACTTCACAAGAAAAAATCAGCCAACCCCATCAAAAAATGGGGAGAAGAAATGAACAGAAGCTTTCCAAAAAGAAGAAATTCGAATGGCCAAAAGGCATATGAGAAAGTGCTATTCATCTTTAGTCATCAAGGAAGATGCAAATCAAAACCACAATGAGGTACCATCTCACACCACAGAGACTGGCACACATCCAAAACAGCAAGATCAACCGGTGCTGGCGTGGATGTTGGGAACAAGGGACTCTCATTCACTGTTGGCGGGAGTGCCTACTGGTCCAGCCCTTTTGGGAAAACAATATGGGTATTCCTCAAAAACTAGATATTGAGCTCCCATATGACCCAGCAATAGCACTCCTTGGAATATATCCGAGAGACCGAAAAATATATAGCAGAAGCACTTTCTGTACTTTTTTATTCATCTCTGTTCTATTCACAATAGCTAGCATCTGGAAACAACCTAAATGCCCGAGAACAGAGGACTGGCTAAAGAAACTGTGGTTCATCTATGCTATGGAATACTATGCAGCTGTCACAAAAGACAAAATTATGAAATTTACCTGCAAATGGATGGACTTGGAGACTATCATGCTGAGTGAAATTAGTCAGAAGAAAAAGGACAGATATAGAATGACTGCATTCATTAATAGGATATAAATAGATACCAGTGTTTTACTAAGTGTGGGGAAATGGTAATGGCAGATTAAAACTCACCATTGAATATACACAGAGACTTAAGTGATAAACTCTAAATATCTTCAGGGCTAGCCACAATGTGTAAAAGAAGAGGGAGAGACATGCAGAGACAGACAGAGAGAAAGAGAGGAAAAATGGGGCTATCTGTTATTGAGGCAGCCTGGGGGGTGGCGGGGAGGGGTGGGTTAAGGGTGGTGGAAATGGGGCACTGGTGGAGGGATACGTGCTGGATTACTGTATTACCAAGAATAGGTGCTGGATTACTGTATTACCAAGAACCAATTATGAACACCTTTGTAATTGTATGTCTCACGGTGGTATAATAAGAAATTAAAAAAACACAAAATCAGAAAATGCAGTCCTATATTCTAAGAGTCTTAGAATTTAGTGTCTTATTTCTAGATCTTCGTTCTTTTTTAATTCCTTTTTATATGTGTGAAGTATGCATGTAACTTTATTCTTTGCATGAGATAAAATAGCTTTAACCACTTGTTAGAGACTGCTCTTTGCTACTTGATATATGTAAATGGAGCTGTAGTGATAGAACAATAGGGAAGGTGCTTGCCTAGCATGCAACAAATAAAGATGCAATGTCTAGTATCCTATATGGTCCCCCTGATCTCACCAGGAATTATATTTGAACACAGAACTTGGAATCAACCATGAGAACTGAAGTGTTTTGCCACAAAATGCTACAAAAAATGAAAAGCAACAGCAACCTTAAAAAGGTCATGGATTTAAGAATTTATTCTGGAGCTTCAGTTCTGCCCTCTAAGCCAATACCATCTATAAATATACATAATTTAATTTATTCCTTTGCAATTCAGATGTCAATCATTTCTTTTTATTTTTCTTAAATAATTTGGCTAGAATTTTTTAATATTGAAAGAGTTGGCCACCCGATGGAGTGACTGACTGGGAGCCTCGGATTGCCGCACCTATCAAGGAAAACTCTGAGAGACCGGGTCCTATGCAAAAGCAAGGGGTTTTATTAATAAGTGAGTATACTCGGGCCCATAGCATGACCCCAAGCGGTCAGTGGCTCAAGAGCCCGCGCCCTTTCAGGGAAGATCTTTTAAGAGATAGTTCCGCCGCTACAGAAAAGCCCGCGCATAAACATCCAATAGATTTAAAAATATTATATCAAGGTCTGCGCAGGCAGCCAATCACTTTGTACCAAGTAACCATCCCCCACCAATCAGATCATTCTTATTACTTCTTTCTATATTTGGTGCAGCTAGATACACGCGTGGGATCATGGGTCAGCAACGGCTATGCGTGCGTGCAGGGATGCAATCCAGGCAATTCAGGCCAGATAGTAGATTCTGGGCGGTGGTCTCATAATCTCTAACAGGAATTTGTTCTGGGCCTTTTGTAGATAACAAAAGGTTACTTCAATATGAAAAGGACACTCAGGCCCTAAATTGGTAACTTTCCATGAGTAGGCCTGCCCTGGTTGGGAAAAGGGGGTTTCTACCTTCTTTCATTCCTCCCTTTTCTTTTGGAGGGTCTTCCCTAATCCTAGAGACCATTAGAGACCTTCACTCCATAGGCCTGATATTGTTGCCTGAGTACTAACAACTTGACTTCACCCACCCGGTCTCTGATGAAAGCAAGTAGCCTATTAAGAAGGCAAGGCCCAATTGTCAAAATCAATAAGAATATGATGAGGGGCCCAGCTAGGGCTGAAAGCAAGGTAGTTAGCCAGGAGGACTGCGCAAACCAAGACTCAAACCACCCTCTCCGCATTCAGTCTTTTTTCTGAACTGCGCCATGGGTTCCTTACTACCCCAGAGTCGTCTGCGTAGAAGCAGCACTCTTCCTAGACTAGGTTGCTTCACTGCCAGGGGCCCTTTCCTGTCAATCTATTCACATCATATTCCCTTTTAAGAGATTTCACCGCCTTATATTTTTAAGGGAAAATGGGTGAAGGTCCATCTTCTGGAGCTGCTTCATGCTGACAAAGGGACTGTAGACCCTGCCTGTGCAAGGGGTGAAATCTCCAAATGGGTGCCATGCAATGAATGGATCAGATTTTCTGAAGTCATTATTATCTGCAAGAAAAGATCAGATCAATTAGGCTAAGAACATTACTTAGAAATGATTAGACCCTGGAGGAGTAAAAAAGTCCCTCTTTGCCTTAGTGAGGGCAGAATACTTTGCTGTTTTAGAAAACACAGTGTTAAGGTAAGACAAAATTGAAGCAAACATTTTGTGCCAGATTTTTCTCATAGAAATACCAAGCCACATCTCTGGCTTTTTTATAGAAAAGCCTTGCCCCTCTCACTGAATGTGTTAGAACCAATAGATGACTATACACTGATCATCTGAACTTTTGCACAAAGTCAATCTGTAGATCCTTAAGATTTATGACACTTAAAACACAGTTCTGAGTTACTCTAAACTGCCCTGTTTTGTCCCTTCCCATGGATAACTGTTATTCTCTACTGTTACTGGATGAGGTATTGGTACCATGATGGCTCAAGAAAAAAAAAGCTTTTAAAATCCTTATGAATCTTAGAATTTCCAAATAACTGTGTATTCATAGAACTAAGAAGAAACATCCAACCAATTTGGATGCTAACTTGAAAACCCTTGGCCTATTAGCAAACTTAAGCGTGTTTTTTTTTTTTTTTTTTTTTTTTGTGTCTACCTGGATTAGCCAAGGGGTTACCTTTAAATCAAGCCTATTTGGATACATTTATTCATTTACCTTTCTGTAGATTTAGAATCTGATCTTTACAAAAGTTATAGAAATATGGTTTCTCTCCACCTTTACTTTAAATTTGTCAAATGACTTAATAAACCTGACTGGTTCTTTTTGCATAAACATAGCAAGACTGGAGAACACTCCACTTAGGGTACCCAGTTACCACCAAGAAGTCCTGGGGATTGGCTAAGGCAGAGCAGGGAAAATGTCTTTACCTGTACGTCAGGGCTACCCCAGGCTTGGCCATAACAGGAAGATCAGGTTCCATGATGAGCTACAGGTGACCTAGAGCCTCTTTTCCGGGTGGAGCAGAGAGTGACCACATCCCTTTTTGGGACTGAAGCTGTTCCCTACTGCAGCCGCCTTCCTTGTTGCATGGCCCAGGCAGTTGTCAGTTATCACAGATTGGCAGGTTCCTCGTTCTTCACAGCAGAGATGATCCTTGAGCTGGCCTGCCTTTAGGGTGAGGTTTGTAACTACCTGCTCCTGTCACTTAGACCAAACCCTTTGACTCCTGTTTTCCCTGGAAGTGGGCCTTAGGATCCCATACTGGCTTTCCTGTCTGCATGAGGGCTAGGCCCCATTACAGAAAGGAAATTTTTTTGTCTGAGTTTACGCAAACCAACACAGTACCATGAAACATTAAAAGACATACTGAAGGTGTAAAGAGAGAAAAGCATATATTTCACTTTTTACTCACAATGAAGTGTAATTTACCAATTTGCTGTTAGACCTAGTCAAAAGAAGCATAAAGATCTGTAGAAATAGAACATAGAGTTTAATATCAGGTATAGTTCATTTAATCCCATGTCAAAACCTTAATTCCCAATTTTAGGAGCATTATAACAGGAATCCATACCATTTGTCTAATATCTTTTCCATAGATCTTACCAAAAAGGTACTAGAACAATTCTTCAGAAAAGAGTTTCATAGTTTGTGTACTCAAAATCCTCCGACCTTCTACACATTCCTTTACATTCATTCTGTCCTATAACTTTCCTGTAAAAACAAGCCTACACTTTAACAGAATTCCTTCCTTTTTTCCCACAGACATCTCCATCCATTATCTTTCTGTGACTTAAAATGCATTATCTAGATTTCTTATAGTTATACCCTAAAGGTATTAACTTCCTTATTTTACAGAGCTCAATACAAATTAACCTCCCAAATTAGGAAAAAAGTTGCTAGTTATTATCTCATCTAGCATAGCAAAACTACTTTAAAGCATTAGATCAGTTCCATACGTATTCCAAGAAGCTGACACGCTCACAATTAAAGTTCTTTTAAATTTATGCTTGGCAAAGATTCACTTCATATTAGAAATTATCCAGAAAACATTTAAAATTTTATCTTCAGAATTCCAGTTTTTTAGGATCACAAACAATGCAAAGTTAAAATACCAAAAAGATTACTACCTAGTAACAATAAAGATTTCACACTTGTGAATAACTAAAACTTTCAATTCAAGACTAGGTCGATACCTGATGACAAAGCTTACATATATTAAAGCTATCTCAATAGTAACACATACTGGGCAGATTAGAAACAAAGCCGGAAAAAAAGAAAAACTGATTGCTGTTATTTACTTTTCATATTTTAATTCTTCATGTTCAGAGGCCATTAAATTTAAGCGAACATTCCTAGCTCCTTGAATGTTAAAGAGATTCACTTTTTTTTCTTCTTCAGCAAGGGCTGCTCTGGAATTCTACCAGATTTATCAGGCTGAGGTGATTACCCTATTGCAGAAATAAAACGAATATGTACCAACATAAAAAAAAACACATTTGAACTACCAATTTTTCATGAAACACAAGACCTTCTTTGATTTAATTGCAGATTTTGAACTCTCACACGGCCTGACTCCACCTCAGGTAACCTCCCTGGGGTGTGCGGCTGGCGGGCAGGCACCTGGTGCCGTGGTAGAGCCCCAGGTCTCGGCAGAAGGCAGAACTACAACCCCCCAGAAGTCTGAGCGGAACCGGAAGTAAACGGTCATTTTGAACTCTCAGTTTTTGTACCTTAGTTAATTTTTCCAAAACGGCCTAATTTCTCATTAGAATTTAACCCTAAACTTATGAGGTAAAGCTCTGCACTATTTCACAAAGTTCTTATCTCTTTGCTGACTCTGGATCTAGCTCCCACCCTCTCAAAACAGCACAAGTTCAGGAGCAGAGAGAATTTCAGGGATCAGGAACACTTAAAAGGTTTTACAATTAGACCTTTTTAATTTTTACCATAAGATTTAGATTGAAAACGTCAATTTCTCCTCCTGCTCAACACTTGGTTTGGAACACATTGCCTATCCCTGGCTCAACAATTTGCTCTTGATTTCAATTTGGTTTCATTGGAGCACTTCAACGTTTCACACAGACAAGACAACTGCAAACAATTGATGGCCACCACACGCGCACGCACCACACACACATATACAGTTGATCGATTGATCTTTAGTTATGATTTGACACTTTTTGGAAGGGTAGAGCAAACCTCAGACTGAGAAAGGAAGGGCAGTCCCCCAGGGCAAATAGCCCTGCTCCACAGGTTTGGAACTCGCCCCTCGTTTTTCAGCCTGCACCAGCCTCTGTCTCCTGCCTGTTTTTTTTTTTAATACACCCTGCTTCACTAGCCCCTTCTAGGGAGAACTACACTCTGAGTTGCGTTAGACCACTTGGGCATAGGAGGGCTTCCCTGCAAGTAACTTTTTGCTGAGCTGTTCTCACTCTAGGAAGCCTAGATCTATCAAGGGAAATTGAGTTGCCAGATGTGGTCCCTGGAGGGGAGGGCTTGTTACCATCAGTAGCCCCTCTCTCCGCCTCCTGGGAAGCCTCTTTGCAAGCTCCATAGGTGGCAGCGGGGTTGGAGGCAAGACTGAAGCCTCAGGTTCCCTGCCTGTGCGGTTGGTGTGGGGTCCTGTTCTGGTTCCCTTTACTTCCAAGGCACACATACAGCAAATCTGACATTTTCCTTTTCTTTGCAAAGCCTGCTACAATGCCATGAAGGCCTGGATGTTAGATATATACTGAGGCCATGTGTTATTACAAAGATCCTTAGACGCTTTTCTTCAGGCCAACTAGTTGGAGGTTCAGTGTTTTAACAAGCAACCCAAGGGGGACTCTAACCCCTCCCATACTGGCCACTCCAGAGGGACTCTAACCCCTCACATACTGGCCACTGATTCAGAGAATCATCATGCTGTGGACGTCTCTCTCAATCAGTGATCTCTGCATTACTACAGGCATCCCTGGGGCCCTCCCGGGTATCCACCACGACAACAACCTGTGTGTGGAGCTGGGCCTAACCTGCCAGGGGCTTCTAAGAGATCGGGAGAAGAAAAGTTCTGTCTTGCTTGCTTGCTACCTTCTGTGGCCTTGCTGATGTTTGCTGCATCCCTTACTAGATCATGCCTTTCTGTCTTGGCAAGAGGTTTTCCTTCCTAGTCCTTTTACCCTTTTTTTTTTTCTTTGCCTGGGGCCAAAAGCTGCTAGAGACCTCCTTTACATTCTAATTGACCTCCTGGTGTTTTCTAACCCTAGCCACCTTTTTCTTAGTCTGGGACAAGGGGAGAGAGGAAAAAAGGAATGCTACCTGCAATCTGGTCTCCTAGAATTTTTCACTAGTGGGGTTTCCTCCTGTCCCTCCCATAGTGATAGGTGACTAGACAGACAAAAGGGGGGAGCCTCTTTACAGAAACCATTCAGTTGCTTTTCTACCGGTGAAAAACTTAGCCATAGTGGACTCAGCAGTTGTGACTTGCAGCCGACCGCTAGGTCAGCGCCACCATAGACATATGTTCTTCATAGCAGACAGCCTCCCGGGCTCCGTAACCTTTGTGGGACCCTCAGAGGGGTGCCAGTCTTGGAGCCACAGACTCACGCCTGACAGGAGGACCTATCCAGGGTGCTCATACACACACACACACTCACACAGAGGTTATAACATTCTTCCCCGTTCCCCCTAAAGAGATATCCGAGGGAGCATACCTTCTCTGCAGATTTTCACTGATTTCCTCCTTCTGGTAGAACTCCTCGCAGCCACTACAATGTTCTGCTGCAGTAGCCAAAAATGATGTAAGGTGGGCCTCACTGGTGGCTTATGTGAGGCGGGAAGGAGAGAAATGTAATTCCTTGGGGTGCATGATGTCAATAACCAGACATACACAGGTCACAATTACAAATAGGACAGAGATTACTTCACACAGTTTCACACTCTTTTCTATCACGCTGACCGGTCCCTCCTTTCACTCAGACTCACCCCTCACTCACCACTCTCACAATCCAGATTTGGAATTTTCTGTTGTCCGAACAGGTTTTACTTAGACTGCCGTGATGAGCTCAAGAGAATCCTCGGTGTTGGGCCCCAACCTGCTGTTTCTGGGTTACAAACCTGGGTCTTCTCAGGGCGCACCCTGAGGCCGGAGTCGAACGGCTTCACTTCTCGACTTGGAAGGAGGCGTTCTCTCTCTCCCCCAGGCGGAGTCCTCCGGGCGTCCCCCGGATCTCCAGCACCACTGAGGCATCCCCAAAGTTGTGACCTGTGGTCCCGGAACACGTCTGTTCACCACAGTTGGGGAGAGCGGCGGCTAGACTTATGCCCGGCCGCCGGCTCGATCCAACAGTCACCTCGAGTCCCTGAGCCGGCCGGCACCTAATCTAGCGATCGCGGTGGAAAGGCGCCAAACTTACCCAGGATGGTTCTTGTCAAAGGGAGATCCTGGCTAGGTGGGGTCCTCAACTCCCGATCCTGGGCCAGCCCCCAAATGAAAGAGTTGGCCACCCGATGGGGTGACTGACTGGGAGCCTCGGAATGCCGCACCTATCCAAGGAAAACTCTGAGGGCCGGATCCTATGCAAAGCAAGGGTTTTATTAATAAGCGAGTATACTCAGGCCCATAGCATGACCCAAGCGGTCAGTGGCTAGAGCCCTGAGCCCTTTCAGGGAGGATCTTTTATGAGATAGTTCCCACTGCTGCAGAAAAGCCCGCACATAAACATCCAATAGATTTAAAATATTACATCAAGGTCTGTGCAGGCAGCCAGTCACTTTTGTACCAATTAACCATCTCCCACCAATCAGATCATTTTTAATACTTCTTTCCATATTTGGTGCGGCTAGATATCCCTGGGGATCATGGGTCAGCAATGGCTATGCGTACATGTAGGAATGCAATCCAGGCAATTCAGGCCAGATAGTAGATTCTGGGCGGGGGTCTCATAACCTCCTAACAGGAATTTGTTCTGGGCCTTTTTGTAGATAACAAAAAGGTTACTT
>JAJIBD010021452.1:0-100545 GCA_021461705.1 Cryptotis parvus
AAAAAGGTTACTTCAAGATGAAAAAGGACACTCAGGCCCTAAATTGGTAACTTTCCATGAGTAGGCCTGCCCTGGTCGGGGAAAGTGGGGGTTTCTGCCTTCTTTCATTCCCCCTTTTCTTTTAGGAGGGTCTCTAATCCTAGAGACCATTAGGGTGACCTTCACCCGTAGGGCCCTGATATTGTTGCCTGAGTACTAACAACTTGACTTCACCCACCCGGTCTCTGATGAATGCAAGTAGCCTATTAAGAAGGCAAGGCCCACTCTAAAATCAATAAGAATATGATGAGAGGGCCGGCTAGGGCTGAAAGCAAGGTGGTTAGCCAGGGGGACTGCGCAAACCAAGACTTAAATCACCCTTTTCCGTATTCAGTCTTTTTTCTTAACTGCGCCCATGGGTTTCTTATTACCCCAGAGTGGTCTGCGTAGAAGCAGCACTCTTCCTAGACTAGGTTGCTTCACTGCCACGGGGCCCTTTCCTGTCAATCTATACACATCATACTCCTTTCAAGAGATTTCACCGCCTTATTTTTAAGGGAAAATGGGTGAAGGTCCATCTTCTGGAGCTGCTTCATGCTGACAAAGGGACTGTAGACCCTGCCTGTGCAAGGGGTGAAATCTCCAAATGGGTCCCATGCAATGAATGGATCAGATTTTCTGAAATTATTATTATCTGCAAGAAAAGATCAGATCAATTAGGCTAAGAACATTACTTAGAAATGATTAGGCCCTAGAGGAGTAAAAGTCCCTCTTTGCCCTAGTGAGGGCAGAATACTTTTGCTGTTTTTAGAAAACACAGTGTTAAGGTAACACAAATTGAAGCAAACATTTTGTGATCAGATTTTTCTCATAGAAACACCAAGCCATTTCTCTGGCTTTTTGTAGAAAAGCCTTGCCCCTCTCACTGAATGTGTTAGAACCAATAGATGACTATACGCTGATTATCTGAACTTTTGCACAAAAGTCAAATTGTTGATCCTTAAGATTTATGACACATAAAACACAGTTCTGAGTTACTTTAAACTGCCCTGTTTTGTCCCTTCCTATGGACAATTGTTATTCCCCTAATGTTACTGGATGAGGTATTGGTACCATGATGGCTCAAGAATTAAAAAGCTTTTTAAAATCCTTATGAATCTTAGAATTTCCAAATGACTGTGTACTCATAGAATTAAGAATAAATATTCAACCAATTTGGATGCTAACTTGAAAACCCTTGGCCTATTAGCAAACTTAAGCAACCTGGATTAGCCAAGGGGTTACCTTTAAATCAAGCCTATTTGGATACATTTATTTAATTACCTTTCTGTAGATTTAGAATTTGATTTTTACAAAAGTTATAGAAATATGGTTTTCTCTCCACCTTTACTTTAAATTTGTCAAATGACTTAATAAACCTGACTGGTTCTTTTGCATAAACACAGCAAGACTGGAGAACTCTCCACTTAGGGGACCCCACCGTTACCAAGAAGTCCTGGGGATTGGCTAAGGCAGAGCAGGCAAACACCAATCATGGTATTTCAATGTCTTTGCCTGTCACGTTAGGGCTACCCCAGGCTTGGCCATGAAGATCAGGTTCTATGATGAGCTACAGGTGACCTCGGGCCTTTACCACTGGGTGAGCAGAGAGTGACCACATCCTTCTTTGGGACTGAAGCCGTTCCCTACTGCGGCAGCCTTCCTTGTTGCATGGCCCAGTCAGTTGTCAGTCATCACAGATTGGCAGATTTCTCGTTCTTCACAGCAGAGATGATCCCTGAGCTGGCCTGCCTTTAGGGTCTCCCTGAGGTTTGTAACTACCTGCTCCTGTCACTTAGACCAATCCCTTTGACTCCTGTTTTCCCTGGAAGTGGGCCTTGGGGTCCCATACTGGCTTTCCTGTCTGCATGAGGGCTAGGCCCTATTACAGAAAGGAAATATTTTTTGTCTGAGTTGTATGCAAACCAACACAGTGCCATGAAACATTAAAAGACGTACTGAAGGTGTAAAGAGAGAAAAGCATATATTTTTCTTTTTACTTACAACGAAGTGCAATTTACCAATTAGCTGTTAGACCTACTCAAAAGAAGCATAAAGTCCTGTTGAAATAGAGCAGACAGTTTAACAGTATCCTAACTTATTTAATTTCATGTCAAAACCTAATTACCAATTTTTAGAGCACTGTAACAGGAGTCCATACCGTTTGTCTAATATTTTTTTTCATAGATCTTACCAAAAAGGTACTAGAACAATTTTTTCAGAAAAGAGTTTTATAGTTTGTTTACTCAACATTCTCCAACCTTCTACACATTTCTTTACATTCATCCTGTCCTGTAACTTTTCTGTAAAAACAAGCCTTCACTTTAACAGAATTTTTTTTTTTTTCCACAGACATTTTCATTCATTATCTTTCTGTTACTTAAAATGCATTATTTAGACTTCTTATAGTTACACCCTAAAGGTATTAACTTCCTTATTTTACAGAGCTCAATACAAATTAATCTCCCAAATTTGGAAACAAGTTACTAGTTGTTATCTCATCTAGCATAGCAAAACTACTTTAAAACATTAGATCAGTTCCATACATATTTAAGAAGCTGACACGCTCACAATTAAAGTTTTTTTTTTTTTTTTTTTTCGCTTGGCAAAGGTTCACTTTATATTAGAAATTATCCAGAAACATTTAAAATTTTATCTTTAGAATTCCAGTTTTTAGGATTACAAACAATGCAAAGTTAAAATACCCAAAAGATTACTACCTAGTAACAATAAAGATTTTACACTTGTGAATAACTAAGACTTTCAACTCAAGACTAGGTCGATACCTGATGACAAAGCTTACATATATTAAAGCTATCTCAATAATAACACATACTGGACAGATTAGAAACAAAGCCTGAAAAAAGAAAAACTGATTGCTGTTATTTACTTTTCCTATTTTAATTTTTTTATGTTCAGAGGCCACTAAATTTAAATAAACATTTCTAGCTTTTTGAATGTTAAAGAGATTCACTTTTTTTTTTTTTCTCTTCTCCAGCAAGGGCTGCTCTGGAATTCTACCAGATTTATCAGGCTGAGGTGATTACCCTATTGCAGAAATAAAACAAATATGTACCAACAAAAAAAGAAACATTTTAACTACCAATTTTTCATGAAACACAAGACCTTTTTTGATTTAATTGCCTAATTTCTTATTTTTTTTTTTTGTTTTTGTTTTTTGGGTCACACCCGGCGATGCTCAGGGGTTTCTCCTGGCTTTGCACTCAGGAATCACTCCTGGCGGTGCTCGGGGGACCATATGGGATGCCGGGAATCGAACCCTGGCCGGCAGGGCCAGCCGCAGGCAAGGCAAACGCCCTACCCGCTGGGCTATCGCTCTGGCCCCAAAAACGGCCTAATTTCTCATTAGAATTTAACCTAAACTTATGAGGTAAAGCTCTTGCACTATCTCACAAAGTTTTTATCTCTTTGCTGACTCTGGCTCTAGTTCCCACCCTCTCTAAACAGCACAAGTTCGGGAGCAGAGAGAATTTCAGGGATCAGGAACACTTAAAAGGTTTTACAATTAGACCTTTTAACCTTTTTACCATAAGATTTAGATTGAACACGTCAATTTCTCCTTATGCTTAACACTTAGTTTAGAACACATTGCCTATCCCTGGCTCAACAATTTGCTCTTGATTTCAATTTGGTTTCATTTAGCATTTCAACGTTTCACACAGACAAGACAACTGCAAACAATTGATGGCCACCACACACGCACGCACACACACACACATATACAGTTGATCGATTGATCTTTAGTTATGACTTAACCCTTTTGGAAGGGTAGAGCAAACTGAGACTGAGAAAGGAAGGGCAGTCCCCAAGGGCAAATAGCCCTGCTCCACCGGTTTGGACCTCGCCCTGATTTTTTTTTCAGCCTGTACCAGTCTCTGTCCCCTGCCTGTTTTTTTTTTTTTTTTTTTTTTTTAATACACCCCTGCTTCACTAGTCCCTCTTTAGGGAGAACTATACTCCTGAGTTGAGTTAGACCACTGTGGGCATAGTGGGCTTCCTTGCAAGTAACTTTTGCTGAGCTGTTCTCCTCTAGGAAGCCTAGATCTATGAGGGAAACCTGAGCTGCCAGAGGTGGTCCCTGGAGGGGAGGGGCTTGTTAACAGCAGTAGCCCTAGCTCCTGGGAAGCCTTTTGCAAGCTACATAGGTGGCAGCGGGGTTGGAGGCTAGACTGAAGCCTTAGGTTTCTGCCTGTGCAATTGGTGTGGGGTCCTATCCTGGTTCCCCTTACTTCTGAGACACACATGCAGCAAACAATAATGCAAGTTGCCATTTACTGGCCATTTTCCCGTGTTCTAGCCGGTATTTAGGCCACGTGTTGTTGCAAAGGTCCTTAAGACGCTTAGGAGGTTCACTGTTTTAACAAGCAACCCAAAGGGGACTTTAACCCCTCCCATACTAGCCACTTCAGAGGGGACTCTAACCCCTCACATGCTGGCCACTAATTCAGAGAATCATCATGCTGTGGACCTCTTGATCAGTGATCTCCGCATTACTACAGGTGTCCCTGGGGGCCCTCCCGGCATCCACCACGCACCACAACCTGTGTGTGGAGTTGGACCTAACCTGCCGTGGGCTTCCAAGAGATTGGGAGAAGAAAAGTTCTGTCTTGCTTGCTTGCTACCTTCTGTGGCCTTGCTGATGTTTGCTGCTTCTCTTACTAGATTCTGCCTTTCTGTCTTGGTGAGAGGCTTTTCTTTCTAGCCCTTTTACCCTTTTTTTTTTCTTTGCCTGGGGCTAAAAGCTGTTTAGCTTTTTAATTGACCTCCAGGCGTGCTCTAGCCAGTTCTCTTGCTAGTAAGGGGAGAGAGGAGAAAAGGACTGCTGAAATTTGCTCTTCTAGAATCTTTCACTAGTGGGTTTCCTCCCGTTCCTCCCATAGTGATAGGTGACGCGAGACAGACAAAGGAGGGGGTGCCTCTTTACCGAGACCATTCAGTTGCTTGTCTACCGGTGAAGAACTTAGCCGTAGTGGACTCAGCAGTTGTGACTTGCGGCCGACCACTAGGTCAGCGCCACCATAGACCTTATGTTCTTCCTAGCAGACAGCCCACTCGGGCTCCGTAACCTTTGTGGGACCTTAAGGGTGCCGGTCGTGGAGCCACAGACTCACGCCTGACAGGAAGACCCATCAGGGTGCTCATACACACACACATTCACACAGAGGTTATAACATTCTTCCCCTTCCTCCCTAGAGATTTGCGAGGAACATACCTTTTCTGCAGATTTTCGCTGATTACCTCCTTCTGGTGGAACTCCTCACTGCCACTACAACGTTCTGCTGCAGTAGCCAAAAATGATGTAGGTGGGCCTCACTGGTGGCTTATGTGAGGTGGGGAGGGGAGAGAAATGTAATTCCTTGGAGTGCATGATGTCAATAACCAAACATACACAGGTCACAATTACAAGTAGGACAGAGATTACTTTACACAGTTTCACACTCTCTTCAATCACGCGGACCGGTCCTCTCCTTTCACTCAGACTCACCCCACACTCACCACTCTCACACAACCGGATTTGGAATTTTCTGTTGTCCGAACAGGTTTTCTTAGACTGCAGTGACGAGCTCAAGAAAATCCTCGGCGTTGGGCGCCAACCTGCTGTATCTGGGTTACAAACCTAGGTCTTCTCAGGATTTACCCCTGAGGCCGGACTTCGAACCCGACTTTTCTCACTCTCAACTTGGAAGGAGACATTCGCCTCCTTCCCCCCAGAAGGAGTCCCTCCCGGGCGCCCCCGATCTCCCACCACCACTGGGGCGCCCCCCAGGGTTGTGACCTGTGGTCCCCGGAACACGCCTGTTCACCACAGTCGGGAGAACGGGCGGCTAGACTCTACGCCTGGTCCGCCGACTCGATCCGACAGTCACCTCGAGAGTCCCTGAGCCGGCCGGCACACCAATCTAGCGATCGCAGTGGAAAAGGCGCCAAACTTACCCAGGATGGTCTTGTCAGGGAGATCCTGGCTAGGTGGGGTCCTCAACTCCGATCCCGGACGAGCCCCCAAATGAAAGAGTTGGCCACCCAATGGGGTGACTGACTGGGAGCCCTCAGAACGCCGCACCTACCAAGGAAAACTCTGAGAGACCAGGTCCTCTGCAAAAGCAAGGGTTTTATTAATAAGCTGAGTATACTCGGCCCATAGCATGACCCCAAGTGGTCAGTGGCTAAGAGCCCCGAACCCTTCCAGGGAGGATCTTTTAAGAGATAGTTCCCGCCGCTACAGAAAAGCCCCGCGCATAACCATCCAATAGATTTAAAATACCATATCAAGGTCTGCACGCAGGCAGCCAATCACTTTGCACCAAGTAACCATCTCCCACCAATCAGATCATTTTTAATACATCTTTCTATATTTGGTGCAGCTAGATACACGTGGGGGATCATGAGTCAGCAATGGCTATGCTTAAGTGCAGGAATGCAATCCAGGCAATTCAGGCCAGATAGTAGATTCTGGGCGGGGTCTAATAACTTCTAACAGGAATTTGTTCTGGGCCTTTTGTAGATAACAAAAAGGTTACTTCAAGATGAAAAGGACACTCAGGCCCTAAATTGGTAACTTTCCATGAGTAGGCCTGCCCTGGTCGGGAAAGTGGGGGTTTCTGCCTTCTTTCAATATAACCCTCTAAATATATAGAATCTAAAACTCAAGGTGCCAATATAGGTAGAAATTCACGTACTAGCAAGATTTTAGACATTGGTCATCTTAAGCACCATTCAGCACTGTATTGGCTGACAATTTATTACTATCATAAAGTAAAGATTAGCTGATTAAATAGAATTTAAAAGACCACTGCACATTTTTAGTAGTGTTTAATGAAATGACTCTTTAAAATCAGAATCTTAGTTTCTATATGTTACTAAATATTTAGAATTTTCAATTTTATTATAGTAAACTAATCAAGGGAAGTAGTTGCAGGACACCTAAAAGCCTAAAAGCCTCTGCATCTGCCCCTGGATTGCCTCCTGCAAATCACTTTGTAGATAGGGGGGTAATTTAAATGTGGCAGTTTATCTGACCATGTATTCTGTTCTGGCTGGTATAAATATTCTCTCATGCTACCACAATCATTGTGAGACTAATGCAGATGAAGCAGAAGCAGCGGCGGCGGCTGGTCTCTGTGTTCGATCACGATTCCCCTGTTCTTCAATATTTTCAAGAATGAAAATATTGAATAATAAAAAATTCTCAGACTCAGAATTAGAAAGTAGAAAAATTTATTGGAAAGTAGAAGAGAAAGGAAAGGTACGCCCTTGCAGGGAGGAACTTAGTATAGGACTAAGTCAAATGTAAGGGATTTTGTATAAGCCCTTTTAAAGGCTTTCTGTGAAGTTATCAACTAACCAATGGTATAGAGGATGCAAAGAAGTTACAGGTAAAGGAACTTCCTGTAGCACTTTTAGATGGAAATTGGGATTTTTACATTTCTAAGATATGCATGATACAGAAGATTACCATGTGCCCTTGCTCTCCTTGTCTCTCAGGCTTTGTGGGCTTCCAGTGAGCCTAAGATTCAAGGGAGAATTTTATGGGCCTGCAAAAAATCTTGGAATGTTAAGAAAGGACCTTGGGGATGAAGTATGTGTTAGGGAAATGGGGGGGGGAGATGAAGCATCTGGCAAGAAAAACTGACTTCTTCCTTTGGGCAAGGGGAAACTGAGGCTTCCTCCTTCAGGACTAGCTAGATTTTACCAGCATATTTGCCTGGCCACGTTGGATCTCTAAGTAATTAGACCAGAGAGAAATGCTGTTTGCCTCCAAGCAAGCAAGCATGGCTCCCTGATAACTCAAAGACAACTACAAAACTACCACTACCGTGAAGTAGACGAGACTCTTGTGAAGGCTTGGAGAAATATTTAACTGGCATTAGTATTAGTCTTTGGTACAGAGACATGCCATCTCAGAAACCCCCTTCTCTACCCTATAAAGGCATTTCCAGGCTGATCTTGGCTCAAAACATTAGCATATAATAGGGCCTAGGTGAGGTGCTGGGAGAAATTACCTAAGGGCATTTGACCCTTTCTGCTTCCCTTTATAGTGGGAGGTCTGAGTTGCAGGGGTGTAAAACCAGCCTGCTTCCTCTCTCTTTCTCTCTTTTTGGGCCTCTCTCTTTTTGGGGTTCTCTTTTTGGGCTTGCACTCTTCTTGGGAATCTTGTCTTTGTCTACTCTTTACAGGGCCTTTACAAGTGGTGGCTGCCATCTTGGTATACACGTGGTTGGGGTTCTAGCTGGGAATCCTAAGCACAGGGTTTTTTCTATTGCTTATTTGTATACCTGAACCTGTGATAAGTAAAGCCTTTTAAAACTGCATCGGATTCCTGAGTCTTCATCCATTCTCCGCCAGCCCGGAGGTAGAAGGGAATTCACTTCCTGGCACTTTTTGGGGACCCTGGCAGTGTCCCCGACAGGTAGAAATTTACATACTAGCAAGATTTTAGACCTTGGTCATCTTAAGCACCATTCAGCAACTGTATTGGCTGACGATTTATTACTATCATAAAAGTAAAGATTAGCTGATTAAATAGAATTTAAAAGATCACTGCAGATTTTTTAATAGTGTTTAATGAAATGACTCTTTAAAATCAGCTTCTTAGCTATTAGTTGCCTTTCAAAAAATATGCAATGCATCCTAATTAAACAAAACAAACAAACAGCTGAGGCCCTTAGGGTCCCTGAAATCATAAAACTTTCTGCCTCTTTTCTGATACCAACAGCTCTAGGCCTCACTTCACCCCTGGAAATCTGGAACCTGAGGCTGCAATCTTAAAATGCTCCTGTCCCAGCAGCTCAGACTGAAGTTGGTCAGGCTCAGAAGGAGGTCCCCAAAGCACCTGATTGTTATTTTTTTTGCATTTGATTATTTTCACACGTTCTTTCATTTTTCTGTTTGCAGCTGTGAATTAAGTGTATTTTAAAAAGAAGGAAGCAGAAGAAGAGGAGTGGGAGGCAGAGAAGAAGAAAAAAATTTAATCATTTCTTTCTTTAAAAGCGGTCTTTCCCCCTGCAGAGCAGTTGCAAGATCAAAATCAGCTTCAAAAGCCCATTGACTTGTTCCAGCATAACTCTGGGAGGATGTTTTCTTCTTCAGCAGGAAATCAACACTGAGCTCCAGAGAGGCCATCCTTCCAAGGCTCTCTTTATTGGCTGATTTATTCAGACAGACAGATTCATGGACCAATTGTGCAACTGTAAAATTTTAAAGCTGGCAGTCCTTAAAAGTACTGTGACCCAGCACTCAACGATTTTACAGATGAGAAAAATTAAGTGGTTGGTCTAAGATTTTACATCTAATTGTATAACAGCACCATCACACAAATAATCAGGAACCAGGCAGCAATGCATATGCAGAAACAGAACTGGAGTACCATCATGAAATGTATTTTGTCAAGAGCATTATTCTTCTCCAGAGCAATAATTTTTTACCACTGTCCACAGGTTGTTTTAAAGATACTTGGTCACCTGCCTCGTTGTTCCTCTCCACTTCCATTCCTGATTATCCTTCTTCTTTAGGGTAGGGATTTAGCAGTGGAGAAGAGAGGTAGTGAATTGGGCCATACCTAGCAGTGTTCAAGGCATACTTCTGGCTCAGTGCTCTGAGGACAATATGCGGTGCTGAGGTTCAAACTAGGGCCAGACAATTACAAGACAAATGCCATAAGACCTGTATCACCTACCTAGCCCCAATTCACCCTCTCAGTAGAGTTCTGTACTAACTCTATGTCAACATTTGCACATTTGCCCTTCCTCTAGCATCCTCTAAGTAAGGTATTATTCCTAATGGCCTAGTCTGTTCCTAGTTTAAATTTACTACTATATTTTGTGATATACATGACCCAAGGGGGTACTTCTTTTGACCACACTGATAAATTTGGCAAGAGAAACTTAGATCCTAACTTTCATCTTCTTCTGACAATTTATGAAAACTAGTATCTGTGACTCCTCTGAGGTTTCTATATGTTTAGAACAAGCCACATGGTGATAAATAGTGATCAATCCTGTCTCTGCCATTGCCCTGTTAGCTAAAGGGTAGCTCTGCCAGTTACTTGCCAATCAATTTCACAGAATGTAAGTTGTGCCTTGCCCAATTCAAGTCTCCTAATTAATGGAGTGACAAAATTTTGACATTTTGTTGGCTTCTCTGGCTCTTGTGGGAATTTGTGGAAGAGTATTGAGGGAGGTTAGAAGAAGGGGGAGAATGAGTAAGGAGAGAAGACTACATACAGACTCCATGGGCTATTAGTTTTCAGCTAATAGTGTTTTTAATATTTTTAACTATAAAAGGAGTATGTTTTCACAGAATAAAAATCCTTAAAATATTAAAAATAAAATTAAAAGTTTAAGATTAATTTTTCTTACTATTTTAGTTTGACCTTTCATTATTTTCATTGAAGTACTATTTCATTAATGCATTAGACAAGTTTCAGTCTGTTTTATTATAAATCAACATCTTTACATACAGCATTAAATGTTCAATAAATTTATTTAAAAATTAGGAAAGATAAGGCTACTATTTTGATTTAGGTATGTGAAAATGTCATTAAGTACAAGGTGACATTATCACAAAGTGACACAATTGACAGTGACCTCTTTGTTCTGTCTTCTCTGTGTCTGTCCACCTTAAGGTAAACTTCTTTCTGTGGTCACAAAGCATTAGAAGTTTCCTGTATCAACTAGGACTCTGTATCCTGAGACATCCTCAGGACAAGAGAAAGGATATCTCCCTCTTGATCACTTGATCACTTGAATCCCGTTATTCGATTTGCTCGAGTGGGCGCCAATAACATTTCCATTTGACCCTATCACGTGCCAATGTAGCCCAATGACATCTGGTTGATTCAGGAATATTTCCCTCTTGATTAATAAAAAAAAATCTCCCTTTCCTTTATAATTACAGTACACAAAATTGGCTAAGTATCTCTGAAATACATATGCCAAAATAATATTTTGCTTAACAGTGTTTGACTCTGAATTATGTGGCCACTTTTAACATAATAACCACAACTCAAGAGTTAAGATCAAGCTGATTGAAACAGGTGGTGTGCATGAAATGGAGAAAAGGGAATTCATAAAATGAGCAAGAAGAAAACAAATGAAATTACTTCTGCACACTTCTGAACTGTACATTCAGTTCCTGAACAAGAGCCATTTTTGGTATCTTTACCATAGACCTCTGAGCTTATGTATAAAATATCTTCTTGTGTAGATATTTTGACTAATCAGAATATGACTAATCAGAAGCATATTGTATAATCTGTCTTTTTATTTTTCACTGAAATATAACCACTTTCTCATATTGCCAAATATTCTATAAAATATTTTTAAACTTCATTGAATTCAAATAACCCTTAAGATATGGGCATTCATTAAGTTGTTTCATTTTTTTATTTTTATGAATTAAACTGCAATAAATAAAATTTTACATGCATGATTCCTCACATTCAGGCTTATTTCCACAGAACACCACAGTAGAGGAGGAATTGATGGTAGAAGCATAAAAAATTTTTCAGATGTTTATTACAAAATCACCACCTAGAAATATTGTGGCAATTTTACACTCTGGCAACAGTATACATTAGCATATTTAATATAACAGTACTCACACCTGTTATATTAGAGTCTTAAGAATAAAAAGTAGTGTTTGGATCAGTAGTTAAATATGTGCAGAGAAGAGAAAGAAGAGCCCGCTTATTTATTTAAAACCTCAAATTCAGAACATAGAAACTCATTCTTTTTAAAATCTATGATGCCTTGGCTATCCTAAGAAGAAACACAAAATAAGTTCATTCATTTTTTGTGTCTGTGAATACAAAAATGAGGATGAAACCCAAACTACCCACAGAATCTACATTATGCTACTCTGAGTCTTGATTCACATATGTATTAGTGGGTTTTGCTCACAAAATCTGAGCTTTAGTAAAAAGGTAAATTCATACCACATATGATGAATAAATATGAGTACAACTAGGAATCAAATATCAAATATTTGATATGCCAAGTACCAGTAACAACTATAGACCTCATGGAATGAATTGAGGCTCTTCATGTTCCTGGAGCAAGCAGATGCCCTTGGGCTCTACTGGCATGAGACAGGACATATGGAGATGTTACTGGGGCTCGCCTCCAGCAAATCGATGATGAACGGGAAGACAGTGATACAGTGATACAACTAGGAATGTCAAGAACTAGATTAGTTTGTACCAAAGTTCACCCTTTACAGTGGTTACCTCTGTAACTATTCATGTTTTCTACATCAAGTCTGAACTTTTTAGAAGCCAAAACCCCAGTCTGATAAAATTTTTGATTCTGCTTTTTAATACTCTTATGACCCTAAAGACTCACCTTAATCTTCAATTTAAAAGATCGAGGGATAGCACCTCAAAAAATCAAACTTGATCGCTTGATCACGTGATCACTTGACATCCCGTTATTCATCAATTTGCTCAAGCGGGCACCAGTAACATTTCCATTGGACCCTATCACGCGCCAGTGTAGCCCAATGATATCTGCTTGCTTCAGGGATATGAAGAGCCTCAAACCGTTTCTTTCAGGGTCTTGATGAAGAAGTCTGACCATCTTTTAGGTGGGCAGCCACGTAATCTTTTGATATCCCATGGGATCCAGTTGGTAACAGCTCTAGTTCAGTGCACTGCATGTCCAGCCCATCTGATTTTCAATGTCTTGGCAAATGAGACCGTGTTCCTGACTGGAACAGTGACAGAGGTTGGAACTCCAGATTCCTTCTCTCACTTGAGTGAGGCGTGTTATTTCAAGCATAGCTCTCTCAATTCCTCTTTGGGAGACCCGAATAGCATTCTCATCCTGCTTTCGTAGGGTCCAGGTGTTTGAGGCATATTTAATGCAGGGAGAAAGGTGGAGTCGAAGAGATGTGCCCAGAGCTGAAGGTTCTTTGTCCTTTTAGTTATTTCTTCGATTTTTTTGAAGGCATTCCTTGCTGCTTTCTTCCTCCTGCACAGCTCAGGTTTTAGGTAGTTCATCATATTAACTTCTCAACCTAGGTACACATAACTGCTGCATTCAGAGATGTTTGTTCCATTGAGAGTGAATGGGGCTTCTGGAACTAGTTCATTTCTCATGAATATAGTTTTGTTGAGATTCAGCTATAGATCTATCTTTCCACATTCTTGGTTGAAGTCAGCCAACATTTGTGCCACTTGGCTAATGTTTGGTGTTTTTAGAACTATGTCATCAGTGAAGCAGAGGTAGTGTAGTCGCTGACCGTCTACTTCACTCCCATTCCTTCCCATTCTAATTGTCACATGATGTTCTCAAGGGTGCCTTTTCTCACTAGGAGCCTTTACATGTAATTTTCTGTCATAGGCATGTTATAATCAGAGAAATTAAGTGGCTTCCCAAATTAATAGTCCAGCTAATTTCACTGGCATATTCATATTCAAGTTTCCAAATTCCAGGCTACTAATCTACTTACACATGGATGTTCCAGTAACTCTAAGCAAGAATAAACTCGGTACAAATTAACATCAGGAGAAATCTTAAAATAGGAAGAATGTGGAATGATGAGTGTCTCAAATCTTAAAAAAGTGTTTAACCATGTTGCTGGAAATTAAAAAACATACACCTGATACTAGTAGTGAAAAAAAGTAGTGACGTCAGAGAAAAGGTTAGAACTAAAGTAAAAAAAAAGTCAATAAACATGGTTTACTTCTAGGTTCCCAATTGTGTGTCAGGTGCCGAGGACAGACTGTGTAATAAACAGCACAGATATGTTCATTGTCCTCAGAAAGATAGGCATCTTGTTAAACAAGCTAATTAATCAAACAAATATTGGATAATAGTCAAATCCAAAATTCCATTGGTATGTGTATTTCCTGAGAGCAGGAAGAATGGCCTCTCAGAAAAGGCCTGAGTCTTGCAAGCTAAAGAGGAGTGGTGGTATGGAACAAGCAAAAGGACAAGCATGTACGAAGACCTGGAGGAGTCTTTGGAGATTGAAAGCAAATCCATGTGGTTAAAGTATAGAGCATGAAGAACTGTGGAGAGATGAAAATATGGATCTTAGTACAAAGAATTTCATGGACTATGTTTAACAATCTGTCTTTGGGCCAGAGACATAGTGAAGTTGAAATATCTTGCCTCATATGCATCCTAAACTAATATGGTCTCCCAAGCTATACCAGAAGTAATCTCTGATTCCAAAACCAGGATGTTGGAGTACACTTAGTACCCCAACAAATTCTGGAAGCAGAGCAGGAATCTCAGCAGTGGGATCTCCACATGTCAGGGTACTCTGGGAACCCCAACAAAATCCAGGAGCAGGGTATAGGGGATCCCCTTTTGCCCCAGGGGATTGGCAGCCTGTGAAGGGAGAACAAAGCTAGAATCCAGAAAAGTTTCAAAAGGCTTTACTCTCATAGGCTCTGGTATAAAATCCAACAATAGGAAAACCGTGGATTTCAGGTTCTTGGCTGGGCCCCAGTCATGTGTAGGTTCAGAATTCTAGGCCACGATAGCCACCACCACATCTAAGGCCCAACAGGGAAGAGAATGGAGAGGAGGTGAACAGAGGGAAAAGGCAAAAAGGCAAAGGGCAAAAAAAGGTATGGAAGAAAGCAGGCAACAGCTTTTATATCTTTTCAATTCAGACAGACCTCACCAACAGAAAGCAGTTAGGGTCAATTCCCTCAGGTAACTTCTCCCAGGACCTCAGCAAATTCCATTGAAATGTTAACGTTGCCCAGCCAAGGCTGCAGGTAGATGGGGGAAGGGCATCTGAGATGAACTATGTCTCAGAATACAAAGGCATGCATCTGTACCAATGGATATTCTACAGTCAGGTGTATATTTCTCCAAGCCTTCACAAGATTCTCATCTTTATAGTTTTTATATATTAGCCTTTTGACTTATTAGAGAGTCACACGTGCTTGCTTGGAAGCAAACAGCATTCTCTCTCTGATCTAGTTACTTAGAGATTCAATGTGGCCAGGTAAATATACTGGTAAGATCTATTTAGTTCCACGATGATTGTGGTAGCATGAGAGAAAATATTTATTCCAGCTAACATAGAATACATGGTAAGATATACTGCCACAATCAAACTGTCCTCCTGCCCTTCATCTACAAAGTGGCCTGCAGGAGGCAGCTCCAGGCAAGATGCAGAGGCTCTGGGCAGCAGTGTACTACAACACCAGGGTAACCCCCTAAGCACCACTGGGTGTGGCCCAAAACCAAAACCAAAATATAAAAAAAGATTTAGCCTAAAGACAAAAGAAGCATTTTGAGTAGGAAACAGGGGACTCATGTTTATGTTTAAAAAGTGATGAAAATTCCAGGTTTCATGGTTAGAATAGTGCTAATGTTTATTGTTTGATATATAAAGGTTATGGTTTAATATATATCTTCTCCACCCCCAAAGTGTCCAAGTCTTTTCCCCACATTTTTCTTCCCCAACCTCTTCCAATGCTGAAACATCTGTTTCTAAGCAAAAGCCAAGTATTGTTCATTGGTCACAAGTGTATTCCCTTGTTTTCTTCTCTACATACACAGAGTAGTGAGACCCTTTTCTAAAAACATCATTCTAACTACAGCACCAAGAGATTAGAAGAGACTCTTGCTGGACTTAGTGTGAAAGTTACAGAAGGTTATTTGCATTGGTCCAAACAGCTATGGCAGTGCCTTAGAAGTGAGTGCTGGCAATGAGGAAGCAGAGACTCAAGAATTTCTTCCACTATTCACTGAACTATGCATATCAAGAAAAGCAAAATCAGACTTAGTCTACATAAGGGTGAATCTCTGAGAATTAGGATAAAAAAAGAATCCAAATTGTCCTGTTTGTTATTGGAAAGGAGCAGTGCAGACAGAAGAAAATATGAAATTAGGTGTAATAATTCTGATTCACAGACACTATTTCCTGGCCAGATGCTGCTGTAAAATTTCAGAAACTCACGTTAAAATCATAAATGAAAATCACATATTCGTAACATTTAATGAGAATACAGGCTGAATTTACAGCCACTGAATGTGTAGTATGGACGAAGATGGTGATTTACCTATGGAAGATGGAAATATATATGGTGGAAGGAAACAATATTCAGAAATTTGCATGAAAATGAGTCACTGGAAGAACTCAAAACTTCTTCAATACTTTATGCATCAAATTATCTTCAGAGCAGTCAAAAAGAAATAATAGTAAATAATAATAGTGAATTTTCCTGCCATTAATATTTTTTAAAAATTTCTGTTGACTTCGATGGAAGTTCTGCATCCAGAATGTGGCCCACGAAATTTATAGTCTATAACTCGAGCCCAAAGACCTTGAACATCAAGAAAATCTCTTACCCTTATTTATATACACTGTTCTTTATCACAAAGGAAGAGCTGGTACCCATTTCAAGTAACCAATCATTATGCAAGGAATATTCTGACTCACCCAGCATCCTTAAGCAGTAAATGCTGTGCCAATGGAAAGAGAGTGGGAAGAAGTCACAGCATCCATTAATAAAAAATGACTGGGGCTTTCTATCAACAGAAGCATCATTAGGAAACGATGGTAGGAAAATAGTAGGCTGTAGATTTGTGGTGGCAGGGATGGCGATGGAATACTAACATTTATATCCTGGTATCCACTTTGTTTCAAAGGATGCTGGATTTCAGATTACGTGTACTTAATATACATTTTTAGTTTTAATTTTCTGCTAAATTTCTGACTATAGTCTTAAAAGAGAAACAGCGTTTTACTTGCTTCTTTTATCTCCTGCCCCTAAACAAAAGCACATTTCTCTTCTTTTCTCCATTTTAATTGCTATTCAATTGACTTATAATATTGCATAGGCTTAAAGTATACAGTCCTATGAACTGATGAATGTGCATATTGCAAAATGAGTAACAGTATAAATTTAATTTTAAAATGTGGAATGCTGCAGAAAATTGTATATCATTCTAACACAGAGGCCATGTTAATCTTTGCTATATTGTCCCAATTTTTTAGTTCATCCATGTGCTGTCAAGGCAAACATCACAGATATTTTTGACAGTTAATTGAATGTCATTTTCTGAGCATATATCCCATCAAAGTATTGGTCAATTTCTTGACAAAAGATAAATCAGATATGAAATGGAAGGACCTCAGATTAATCCAATACTCTCTTCAACAGTCTCTTCTTTTAGCTGTCCTTCCGCTCCCAATCATGAGCCCTTGAGTAAATAAAGAAAATATGATTCACATTTCCAATAAACTGTGCAATCTGTATTTCAACTGAGAATGCTTCTCGGTCACACACTGAACTTGTAATTCCAAAATAACTGTATTGCATTTTGAAAGAAAACAGGACAGTCATGTTCCATTAACAGAAAGCCTTCTCAAGCATGTCTCCTGGTAGGTTAAAGGGATCGGAATCATTGACTGAGGGCTAATGGGAAAAAATCATAACTTTATATAAAACACCCAGAAATCTAAATGGAAGGATTCATTAAAACTCCTGAAGACTACTACTATATAACTTTTCAAGTATCACTAATGTGTGTCACCAGTGGATTAACTAATAGTATTTGGCTTTAAAGGCATTTCTGCCCTATCATTAACCCAAGCATGCTCCATAAAGTTACTCGAATATCCTTAAATGAGCTTACTACAGTTTATGTGATTTCCAGTTCTATCAGCTCAATGACAACAACATCAAATTTTTCATCCATGTTCAGTCTTGTGGATCTGAAGGCTAGGGAATGAATTGATAATGATATTAATAATTATTCAAAACAAATTTTAAGTTCTCATGGTGTCAGTTTTCCATCCTTATGTTAAAACAAATTATAGTTCTGATCTGAATCCTGCATTTTAAGACAAAACTTTACATTTTCATGACAAACCAATATTTACCTATATTCTACCTCCAGGTAAAATTTGGATAGACAATGTTTCAAATAACTGCCCAGTCTATACTAATAATTATAATGGTTTTGTTAAGAAGTATTTGGAATATACCATTCACTCCCTCTCTCCAACACACACACACACACACACACAGATGCACACATACAAAAGTTCTATTTAATCCAATCTTCTATTAGAATTCCAGGATTTATGTCACTATTATAGAAAAACTCATTTTGGTTATAGCACCAACATGGCCAAATAAATGACTTCAAGATGCTAGAAGAAAGTATTTGGCCAAGATAAATAGGTGTTCAAACAGGCCTCCCCAGTTACTCATTTTGCTATATGGAAAATGAACTAACCGAATTTAATGTACACCAAATGAGATTTGGAAGCATGTTCTAATTCACTTCATTCTGTACTGGTAATAAACAGTTTTTTATTTTCCTGCTTCCACCTTTAACCTCGATAGTGTATTCCCAACAAAACGGCCAAAGCGATTCTTTTAAAATATACATCAGATTGTGTCACTCCCTCTACTCAAAATTCTCCCTTGTCTCTCATTCTACAAATAGCACAGAGCCCTAGCAGGGGTCTACAGGTCCTATACAATCTGGCCCTCTATGATCTATTTCTTATCCTTCCCCTGACTAACTTTGTTCCCGCTCCACTGGACACACTGTTTCTCAAACATGCCCAATATATTCAAACCTCAGAACCTTTGGACTATTTGTCCCTTTTGACCAGAACACACTTCTCTCCAATATCCACATGAATCATTACCTCACCACCTTGAAATCATCATTCAAGAATAACCATCTCAAAAACAACATTTCCAACCCATTTAAGATCACATTTCTATCTCCCCCAATACACTTTCAACTGTCCATTGTCATGTTCTCCTTGCCATATGACATGATTCATAATTTACTTATTTATATATTTATTGTGACTTTGCATTCCAAAATTTAAATTTTAGTTCATTTTGTTCACCACTGAATATTACAAAACTTAAAACCATGCATGACACTTGGCACACAGTAATCATTCATAATGTTAGCTGAATGAAAGAATAAATTACAAAATTGCCAAACAGCACAAATCTAGCACACTGAAACTAGCAGATAATGTACTTAAACATAAAATCCAAATTCCTCAAGACTCAATTTACTCATGAAAAATGGAATAGCTATATCTTTTAATTATATATAACACCTAGAGTCGTTAAAAAGATAAAAGGAACAAATTAGATCGGGATTGCAAAGTAATCAAGACAATATTATAGTAATTATTTTGAACAGACCAAAAATAATAAATATACATGTAGAATTGTATTCTCTATAAATGGCACACCTTTTAAATTAAAGCTGCTCATATTTACCACAGGAAAATTTTTTAAAAATGAATTTTTTGTTTTGTTTTGTCTTTGAATCACACCCGGTGTTGCACAGGCCTTGCTCCTCATTCTGCACTCAGGGATTCTGAGGGTTTAACCATATGGGGTGCCAGGGATCAAATCCTAGTGGTCATGTATGTGCAAGACAAGTGCCCTATCCACTGTACTTTTGCTCTAGCCTTAAGTAACTATTCTAAAGGCTGAACCTCAGGAAATACCAAGATATAACTAACCACCAGACTATCAAAATAGAGGCAAGATTCTGAGTCCAAACCTTAGCTCTCTTCTTAATATAAAAAAAAGGAAATATTTCTTTCAGTTCAAGCTAAAATTAAAACGTTAGCAAAACAAAAGCTCTTGAATTGATGGTTTCTGCTTGGTACTCAACCACTGGAAACCATTATCTCTTCAGTAATCATTCAGACAAAAATTAACATCAAGAGGGTCTGGAGAAATAGTAAAGTGGGCAGGGCACTTGCCTTGTACACAGCCAACCAAGGTACAATCTCTGACATCCCATGACAATCATTGAGTACCTCCAGGAGTAATTCCTGAGTTCAGAGCTAGAAATAACCCCTGAGCATGGCTGGGTGTGGTCCAAAAACCAAAAAAAGGGGAAAAATCTGCTAGAATACTTTTTAAAGACATATTTTATCTTTTACCTTTAGTTGTTGTTGTTGTTGCTGCTATTATTTGTAATTTTTGGGTAATGGGCCAACATCCAGTAGTGCTCAGGGTCTGCTTCTAGTACTACATTTAACAAACACTCTTTAAAGTGCTAGGAGAGGCAATGTCATGTTGGGAGTTAAACTGGGATTGGTTGAATACAAGGCGAGTACCTTACTTTCTGTACAATCTCTCTGAACTCTAGACTTTTTTTATTTATTTAGGCATTGTAGTTTATAAAACTTTAAATGGTAGCATCTTATTCCAACATCAAACCTACAACCATAGTGTCCATTTTCCCCCACCCTTATCTCAGGTTTCATGCCCTCTCACACTGCCCAAATCCCCAAGTATCCCCAACCATCTCTCCCTGATCTCATCATCTCCATAACATATCTTTGATTCTACTGCCTTTGACGATTTGTTCTTCTCATGCTGTGGATTTTTATACCAACATACGAAAGATTATTCTGTATCTGTCTTCTTCTGGATTACTTCACTCTGCAGGATTCCTCTGGTTCTATCCACATAACAGCAGTTTGCATAGCTTTATTTTTTCATAAATCTGAGTAGTATTCCATTGTAAATGTATCATATTTTATATTCCCAGTCATCTGTTCTTGGATACTTGGGATATTTCCAGATTTGGACTATTATGAACAGTGTTGCAGTGAACATAAGAGTAAAAATGTCTTTTCTGAATGGTTTTGGAGTCCTTGGGGAGGACGCTAATAAGTGGAATAGCTAGGTCTTATGAATACTTTGTTTTTTGAGAAGTCTTTATATTACAACACTTAGATCATCTGTTTTCTAACTTAAGACCAGGGTTAGGATCTTTTGATGGAATCTTCCTAATTTATGATAGTCTTATTTAGATGGTTAGAAATTAGAAAAATCTTAATATTCTACTCATTCATCACATTTGTATTAATAGGAAAACTAGCTCCCCCAAGACACTATGTACAAAAGAATTACGTCTTCAGTAAGTGCTGAACAAAATAATTTCAAATGTTGTTTTAAAATTAATGTCAGGATTTCTTAGAACCTTTAACATGCTAGAAAATGTTGTGTGTTTTTAAAATGAGGTATCTAGAGAGAAGCCTATTTCAGGCCCAGGTATGCTAACGTCACAAGAGGCTAACGTCACAAGACTTCCATGAAGGAGGCTAATGTCACAAGACTTCCATGAAGATGAAGCTGGGAACTCTTTCCTCCATCTCTATCCCATCCAGGAGGCCCAGTGGACCTGCCCATGAACTGTTCCTGGGCTGCCGGCCATGAACCAGAGACACGGACACATGGAGCAAAGCTGCTACCAGCTGTCCTCGTTGCACGGTACATCAGTAAATGCAAGAACTGAGAGCCAAGCTACTACTTAGAGTATCCCACCCACACAGCAGAGCCTCGCAATCTACCTGTGTTGTATTCAATATGCAAAAAACAGTAACAATAATAGACCTCTTCTCCATGACCTGAACAAATGGTTTGAGGCTCTTGGTATTCCTGGAGTGAGTAGATGCCCTTGCGCTACACAAGCATGTGACAGGGACAAATGGAGACATTACTGGCACCTGCTCGAGCAAATCAATGAACAATGGGAAGACAAGTGATACAAGTAATCATCTCACACCACAGAAACCGAACACAAAAAAGAGCAAGAACAACCAGTGCTTGTGTAAATGCGGGAAAAAGGGACTCTCCTACATTGTTGATGGAAATTCCTACTGGTCCAGCCTTTTTAGGAAAACAATATTGATGTCCATATGGACATCCCTCCAAAAATTAGATATTGAGCTCCCATTTGACCTAGCAATACCACTCCTGGGAATATACCCTGAAGACCTGAAAACAAAGCAGAAACATCATCTGCAATTCTATCTTCATCGCAGCACTATTCACAATACCCAGAATCTGGAAACCATCTGAGTGCCTGATAACAGAAGACTGGATAAAGAAACCTTGGTATATCTGCACAGTGGAATACTATGCAGCATTAGGAAAACAAAGTCATGAAATTTGCCTAAAAATGGATGAATCTGGAGATTATCATGATTAGTGAAATCAGTCAAAAGGAAAAGGACAAATACAGAATGACTGCACTCATCTGTGGGATATAAATATATACCAGTGTTCTACTAATTGTTGGAAATGGTAATGCCAGAACTAAACATTGAATGTAGGCAAAGGTATATACATGATAACCCCTAAATTCTGTATGGCAAGCTACATTGTGTAAGAGATGGGAGATAGAGAAGAGAGAGAAAAACAGAGAGAGATATATAGAGAGGAAAGGAGGAGGAGGAGGAGGAGGAGGAAGAGGAGGAGGAGTGCCTGCTATAGAGGCAGCCTGGAGGATGGGGGGGGACATCTGGGGCATTGGTTGTAGGGAAATGTGCACTGGTGGAAGGATGGGTATTGCAACATTATATGACTGAAACCCAATCATGAACAGTTTTGTAAATGTCTATCTCATGATGTTATAATCACTTGTATCACTTATCTTCCCATTGTTCATTGATTTGCTCAAGTGGGCACCAGCAAAGTCTCCATTTGTTGGGAATGAGGTCCATTACTGTTACTGTTTTTGGAATATTAAATACATCACAGGTAGCTTACCAGGCTCTGCTATGGTTCTGGGTTCTTCCCAGGGGTCCGGTCCTTTTCTATTTCAGGCCATCAATCATCCAGGGCCCATGGGGCAGAGCCCTGGATATAGACAAGCCTGTCTCCTGTCTGCCACCTGCCGATGCAGCTGGACACAACAGTCACACCTGCAACACCTCGAGGGGCAGGGCAACACCTCGAGGTCCAGGTTATAAGGAACTGGTTCCTTATAACAGGTTCCTTATAACTGGTTCCTTATAATAGTTATAGGGCAGGAACTGGTTATAAGGGGCTGAAATATGTCCAATCCCTCAGTCACATTCCAGGGAGAAAAGCTTTCTAGGGAGGGTCTCAGGATGGGCAGGAAATGGGGTTGGCCCCCACACCTATACTCAGTGTGCCCAGATAAGATGCCTCCTTAGCTGAAGCCAAGGCAGAAGCAGGCCTTGGCTGGTGCTGCCATAGTGGGCAGATCACGGCTGTGAGAGAGGCACAAGAGGAAGATGATGATAAGATCCCTGGTACCACCTTCAACCTCCTGACCTCCACTCTAGGCACCACGGAAGCTGTCTGTGTGTTGTCATGACTCAGCAATAACCTAAGGGGTGAAGCTGGTTTGTGTAGAGGTAATGTCCTACACATGTCCAACTACATGCCAGACCTGTGAGCCTTTACTCCCCTGACTACTTGCCATGGTCTAGGACACACTCTAGTGTCATATGGGCACCTGCGAGGTCATCTCTAAGCAGCAACTTGCATGGGGGACTTGCATGGAGCAATTTGCCTCTATAGCAAGCACTCTTCCTCTCTCTCTCTCTCTCTCTCTCTCTCTCTCTGTCTGTCTCTCTGTATCTCTCTCTAATCTTTCTCTCTCTGTTTTTCTCTCTTCTCTGTCTCTCATCTCTTACACATTGTGCCTTGCCACAAATACATTTAGAGGCTATCATGTATATCCCTCAGTTGCTCATGAGGTGCCCCGGAGGCATGGCGGGTTCTAGTCCTGGCCTGCCACCCCAGCAGAGCCTCACAACAAGCAGACCACCCTCCCCTACTCCATGGGGCCCGCCATTTTCCACATCCGGACTTCCCTCTCGTCACAGATCCACCCAGCAGAGCAGACTATCACAGCCCAGATCATCGACAGCCACCTTGCAGCAGTTTTTTTTTCAATACGCCCCAGGTATGCTGAACCAGAGACTCTCAGACATGGGGCAGAGCTGCTACTTGCTCTCCCTGTGCCCAGCTGCTCATGAGGTGCCCGGGAGGCATGGCAGATTCTAGCCCTGGCCTGCCACCCCAGCAGAGCCTCACAACAAGCCAGACCACCCTCCCCTACTCCATGGGGCCTGCCATTTTCCACATCTGGACTTCCCTCTCGTCACAACTCCACCTAGCAGACCAGACTATCACAGTCCGGATCATAGACAGCCATCCTTCAGTAGTTTTTTTTTTTTTTTCCAATCCGGCCCAGGTATGCTGAACCAGAGATTCTCAGATGTGGGGCAGAGCTGCTACTTGCTCTCCCTGTGCCCAGCTGCTCATGAGGTGCCCGGGAGGCATGGCAGGTTCTAGCCCTGGCCTGCCACCCCAGCAGAGCCTCACAACAAGCCAGACCATCCTCCCCTACTCCATGGGGCCCGCCGTTTTCCATATCCCGACTTCCCTCTCGTCACAACTCCACCCAGCAGAGCAGACTATCACAGTCCGGATCATCGACAGCCACCCTGAAGCAGTTTTTTTTTTCAATCCGCCCAGGTATGCTGAACCAGAGACTCTCAGAAGTGGGGCAGAGCTGCTACTTGCTCTCCCTGTGCCCAGTTGCTCATGAGGTGCCCGGGAGGCATGGCGGGTTCTAGCCCTGGCCTGCCACTCCAGCTGAGCCTCACAACAAGCCAAACAACCCCCCCTACTCCATGGAACCCGCCATTTTCCACATCCAGACTTCCCTCTCGTCACAACTCCACCCAGCAGACCAGACTATCACAGCCCGGCTTGCGAGGCTGCTAGCAGCCAGCGGTTCATCAATAAATGCTCTATTTAGAGGTGACTACAATAGTTTGCCACCCTCACGGCAAGCCTGGCAAGCGGCTCGTGTAGTATTTGATATGCCAAATACCAGTTACATTTATATTAGGTCATTCCCATGACCTAATATAATGGTTTGAGGATCTTTATGTTCTTGGAGCAAGCAGATGCCTTTGGGTTCTACTAGCATGAGACAGGATATATGGAGATATTACTGGTGCTTGCTACAGCAAATAGATTATTAACGGGAAGATAGTGATAGTGATAGTGATGTATATCCATTTGCCTACATTCAAGGTTTAGTTCTAGTCTGGTGTTACCCACTTGGCTTCCATGGGGAAAACTGAAGCTACAGCAGTATCCTCAGCTCTCCATGGGCTCTCTCTATTGAGAGATGGGACTCAGGTTATTGTCTTTCTCCTGATAATGTTCATCACATCATTGTCAATATTTCTAACACCTCCACCCCCCAAATTGTTAAAAACAAATAATTTTGACACTGTTGTTGAGGCCCGGGTCTGTCACTAAATAGAACATGTCATGTTTATCCAGGTTCAGTCCTGAACACTTCATGACTTCTGAGCCAAGTCTGGGGTAGCATCTCCAGGTAAACCCCCTGAGAATAACATGTGAGGGCATAGTATGTGTGCATGTGTGTGTATGTGCATATGTGTGTGTGCATATGCATGTGTATGTGTGTATGTAATATTGAGATCCAGATATGATGTATTCCCTATAAATTAACCCTAGATAATTATGAGGACTTACAGGAAAGACCATTGCATTGACACTGGTGGTTTGACCACCACTTTTGATCCATTTTTGTGCTCTTTCCCCACTGGACCTAGGCCAGAGGAGTGGATGCTTCTTCATGAGTAGTGTCCTTCCGTGCCTGAGACGCCCTCACAGCGCTTGTGCTTGTCCCCATTGCTGCTAAGGGCACAGCCTCTGCCCCATGTCCACCCTTCCTGTGTCACTGATGTCATCTTCAACAGTTCTCCATGGTACTTAGCAAGTGAAAAGTCAGATTTTCCTCCTGGGCCTTCTGCATCCGGGAGTCACGCTCAGCCCTCCTGCTAGCCTACGGCTCCTACCTGTCACAGAGTTATCCTGTATCAAAGGACCCTTCCTGCACCCCGAGAACACTGGGCACCATGAGTGCAGCTGAAACTCATGGTGGAAAGGAGAAAACTCCTCCATCACGGCTTCTAAAATGAGGGGCGTTCAGATCAAGAGGCTTCCTGGGCTCTGCCTCAGCTGGAGTAAGGTCCCGTGGCTCTGTCAGGGCCATTTCTCTTTCCCTTTCCCAGTCTCGTTGCTTCTTCCAGGTTGGTTCTGTTCTCAGAGTGACTCAGGGAGTTTCCAGGAATGCAGAAATGTTCCACATCTCAGACCTTTTCCCTCAGTCCACTGGTGGGGGTTGGGGTTTACACCCTCCCCCATCCCAGCATTCGCAGTATCTCAGTGCATCTCCCTGGGCCCGCCCTGTCCCTGTCCAACCTTGGAGCAGTAGGCCCAGTAGTCAGGATACTATTGGCCTGGCTGCCTCTGGTTCTAGTCACATGGTGCTGCCCCAGCAGGGGTAGAGACTTTCCCAAAATACTGATCCTGAAACAGGAAGTGGGTCATCACTCAGAAGTAGTCAGTGTCCACTACTCAGAAGGTAAGTGGGAAAATGCCAAATCTGGTAGATAACATCACTGCTCCTAATAGTACAGCCTTAGCCTGGCACTTACCACCAGGAATAGAAGACTTGGCTAGGACCTGCCTGATTTAGGGACACACCTGAGGAAGTGATAGGTGTTCCTGCAGAATAGATGAGATATTAGTGCCTTGGTTCTAGAATGTTCCCTGGAGTCAGAATGAATGGACCTAGGCTCCACTTCCCCTGTGTTAACCTGGCATTCTCTCCAATGGACTACTTCCCTCACAGAGCTTCCCCTGCTCCTCTCCTGTGGCACCTTTGCTGCTCTTCTCTCTGACAAGGGTGCTCTTGTGTGTGCAGTGCCCAGCACTTAGTGATTGCGAATGCTTCATGATGTTATAATAAAAATTAAAAATTAAAAAAAATTGTGGGTTTTAATAAAATATTTAGACAGATGTAGAACATTTTTCATATTTATTAGATCATGCACCACTACCCTTAAAAAAAAAGTCAGTTCTGTTTGCTTTGGTTTGGTTTGGGCATGAAGTTCTTATCAGATCACGATTTTTAGGGAACTATAATCTATTACCATTATATTCAGGGCCTTCAAAGGCAAAATCCATTTCAAAAAAAAACAGGAAGATAAAGAAATTAAAGAGATTTTCAGGTTCTTGTAAAACTGAAGCAGGTATTTCTGTTACTAAATATGTTATTTGCTTTATATTTTAACTTATCGTTTAGTCTTATAATTTACTATTTGCTTTTTAAATTTACAAGGCATGTATTTTTCCTCAGATCCTAAAATGTCATTTCTGTGATTTTCATATGCATATTAAATTGCACCTATTTATAACTATTACATCAGAAGCTATATCCTTTTTTTTAATGACAAAAGTATAGACCTCTTAGATATAGAAATCACCTTCTTGATCTGGTTTCTGAGCCATTAATGAACTTACCTTACTCTAAGATTCAGTATCCTTGTGGAAATTGTTTCCTAACCTTTACATCTGCACTTCCATAGCCTGAGTAGAGCTTGTTTTTTGTTTTCCACATGGTCACCAGACTGCACTTCAGACTTTTTTTTTTAGGTGCTTCAACTTTTATTTATTTATTTGTGTGTTTGTTTATATATTTTATTATACAACTGTAACATATACAATTACAAAGATTTTCACATTTGGGTTTCGGCCTTACAGTGTTCCAGCACCCATCCCTCCACCAGTGTCCATTTCCCATCACCAATGTCCCCAATTCCCTTCCCCCCATACCCTAGCCTGCCTCTATAGCAGGTTCTTTATCTCTTTTCTCTCTTTCTTTCTCTCTCTTTCTCTCTTCCTTCTCTAACACACTGTGGAATGCAATACATATATTTAGAGGATATCATGTGTATCTTTTTACCTATATTCAATGCTCAGTTTTAGGTTAGTATTATCACTTTCGACAATTATTAGCACACTGTTCCCTTCTATGTCTTAGCTAAACTCTGACTCCCACAAGTTTGTGGTAGATTCCACCTTTGACAAGACCTCCTGATCCATTTTTGCCTGACCTTGGATATTGGTTTCATACTGCATGTACATATATATACATAATATGTGTGTGTATTCTGCAAATAAATGCTGTCATTCTATATCTGTCTTTTTCCTTCTGGCTAATTTCACTAAACTTGATCCTCTCCATGTCCATCCATTTATAGGCAAATATCATAACCTCATTTTTCCTAATAGCTGCATAGTATTCCATTGTGTAGATGTACCAAAGTTTCTTTATCCAGTCATCAGTTCTCGGGCACTCTGGTTGTTTCCAGATTCTGGCTATTGTGAATAGTGAATGCACAAAAAATCAGATCAAAATAGATTAAAGATCTCAATGTCAGACCTGAATCCATAAAGTACATCAAAGAAAATATAGGAAAAACCATCCACAACATTGAAGCTAAAGGCATCATCAAAGATGAAACACCACTAACAAAGCAACAAGAAGCAATGATAAACATATGGGACTACATGAAACTAAGAAGCTTCTGCACCTCAAAATAAACTGTGACCAAGACACAAAGAGAGTCCACAGAAAGGGAAATAATATTCACCCAATACCCATCTGATAAGGGGTTAATCACTTGATCACTTGATCACTTGAATCCCATTATTCATCGATTTGCACTAGAGGGCACCAGTAAGATTTCCATTGTACCCTATCACATGCCAATGTAGCCCAATGGCATCTGGTTGCTTCGGGAATACAAAGAGCTTCAAACTGTTCCTTCAGGGTCTTGACAAACAAGATGGTCTCTGACCATCTTGTAGGTGTGTGACCACATGATCTTTTGACATCCCGTGGAATCCAGTCAGTAACGGCTCCAGTCCAGCGGTAGTCTCCAAATCACATTACATGTCCAGCTCATCTGATTTTCGATGCCTTGGCAAATGAGACAGGGTCCCTGATTATGGAATAGCGATGGGGGTCGGAGCTCCAGATTCCTTCTTTCACTTGAGTGAGATGTGATATTCCAAGCATAGCTCTTTCAATTCCTCTCTGGGAGACCTGAATAGCTTTCTCATCCTGCTTTCATAGGGCCCAGGTCTTTGAGGCATATGTTAATTCAGGGAGAACAGCGGAGTCAAAGAGATGTACCTGGAGCCGGAGGTTCTTTGCACTTTTAACTATTTCTTCGAAGCTTTTGAAGACATTCCATGCCACGCTCTTCCTCCTGTGCAGTTTAGGTTTTAGGTCGTTCATCATGTTGACTTTGCGACCCAGGTACACATAACTACTGCATTCAGCACCCAGCCCAGACAAAGTTAGACCCGAACACCTGAAGAATCTGCCGTCAGTACTCATCAATACACTAGTTCGGCTCTTCACATGCTAACTGTCTGAAAGCAAGTTGCCCTCCCAGTGGAAAACCAGCAGGATAGTTCTGTTCAAGAAGGAAGACAATCACGGCATTGGCAACTATCGCCCCATCTGCCTGTTGTCTGTCATCTACAAGCTATTCACTTGAGTCATCCTGAACGGGATTGGCAGAACATTAGATGAAGTACAACCATTCGAGCAAGCTGGCTTCCGAAAAGATTCAGCACAATCGACCATATCCACACAGTAACCAAGCTCATTGAGGTTTGTAGGGAGTTCAGGATGCTGCTCTGTCTCAAGTTCATTGACTTAAAGAAAGCCTTTGATTCTGTGGAGACTGAAGCAGTCATTGAAGCCCTAGCTAAACAGGGCATTCAAACCCAATATATCAAGATCCTTCATGAGCTGTATTACGGATTCACCACCAGGATCTCACCATTCTACAAGGAAATGATCATCAATGTCAAAAGAGGGGTTCGGCAAGGTGATACCATCTCACCAAAACTCTTCAGTGCCACCCTCAAGAACATCATGCGACAATTAGAACTGGAAGGAATGGGAATAAAGATAGATGGTCGGCAACTACACCACCTCCGCTTCGCTGATGACATCATTCTAATAACACCAAATATTAGCCAAGCGGCACAAATGCTAGCTGACTTCGACCAAGAATGTGGAAAAATAGGTCTACAGCTGAATCTGAACAAAACTATGTTCATGAAAAATGAACTAATTCCAGAGACCCCATTCACAGTGGAAGGGGTTAATATCCAGGATATATCAGGCACTTGTAGAACTTTACAAGAAGAAAACTGTCAACCCATCAAAAAATGGGAAGAGAACAGAAACTTTGACAAGGAAGAAATTCGAATGGCCAACAGGCATATGAAAAAGTGCACACCATCACTAATTACCATAGAGATGCAAATCAAATAAAAAATGAGATATCATCTCACACCACAGAGACTGGTGCATATCCAAAAGAGCAAGGCAACAAATGCTGGCATGGATGCGGGGAGAAAGGGACCCTCATTCTTTGTTGGTGGAAATGTCGACTAGTACAGCTTTTTGGAAAACAATATGGACATTCCTCCAAAGACTAGGAATTGAGCTCCCGTTTGACCCAGCCATACCACTCCTGGGGATATACCCTGGGAAGCCAAAAACACACAGTGGAAACACCACCTGCACCTTTATTTTCATTGCACTTCAGACTTTGGTGCCTGCCCGGTTCTCCCTTCTTTCTAAGCTATCTTGATAAACTACTAGAAACATAAAGCCTTTATCTCAGGCACCTTGGTTTGGAATAATTTAATGCCAAGATTTTAAACTTGAACCTTGAACCTCACAATAAGTCTCAGAAGCTGAGGAAATAGATGTCCTAGTGGCACAGAGTTCACTATTAACTAACATGGTAGTCGGACTCCCTCTCTGTCTTTCCCACCACATTCTCCTCTCAGCCTCTGAAATCGCTTTCTCTTTGTCTTCTGAAGAAAATCGAAGCTTCCCTTGGATCCTTTCCAGGATCAAACCCACTCATTTCCTTGCCTCTCAATGTCCTCCTGAAAACTTAGTAATGAAAGCAGATGCTCTAACTCAGACACATATTTTCTCACTCAAATGTTCATCACAGCTTTCCATTCAAAGCAGAAGCATTATCTGTTGAGAAATTCTCAATATCTAAAGCCCATTGAAGGAAAGCTGTTCTTGTTTGTGGGTTCCATGAGTATATTTTTCAATTAATGCAAACTTTGGTTTTAGAGCATTACATAATCTTTGTTTTGACTCCTATCAGATAGCTGCAAGAGAAAAAAAATTCACACACTGATCATTTATCTTTTTCTTTTTGCAGAGCAAACAGATAACCTTTTATTTATTTCTTGAATACTGTTTTTTTCCACAGTGATTTAGAGAAGTGTTTTCAAACAAGTATATTTTATAAATAATATCTGGCAGCTCCCTAACCAATTGAATATATTCTTTGTTGCACAATAAACCATTTCACATCTTTTGGCAAGAAAAAAATCCTCACTAAGTTTTAATAATAAAGACATCATACTCCATAATTGGGACATAGCTAAAAGTTTGCTTTAAATATTCAGGAGAGAGCAGAAAAGGATGTGACACTTTCACTGAAGAGAAATAATTTTATAATCTAGAGGTGTTATTGTTTCTTGAATACCTTCATCAAATGAATTCTTGGGGAAAGCTTCCAGCAGTACAGACTCCTTCTTGTTGGTTATTGCAGTGTTCCTGTCTCAGTAGAACAGGCTGGTGTTTTAGCTTAACTCAAGCATGGTTTCTTTTGACTTACTTTTTACCTGATTATTCTCTCCTTCAGACACATGTCAGGAAGCAATACTGACTCTTAGAGTTCTCAAAATGCTCAACTTGAACATTAATTCTCTTGGCAAGAATATTGAACTTCATTTATGTGTTTACAACAATGCTAAGAGCATGCAGGGTAACACTATGGACTCCTCCAATTTTGCCATGGGAACATTTGCAAGCCTTCCTTTTCTAACGATGCCCATTTCCTTCACGTCCAGATCACCTTTTTCATGGAGTTGAGTGTATTTGACCGAAGGAACAGCTCCATGTTTTCTGAAAGGCCTAGGAAGCAAACAGCAGGAAACTTTCTCTTTCCCTTTGTGGTGGTCATTTTTTTGTGATTTACTCAAGAAAGGTAGTTCCTGCCAAAAAAAGAAGAATATAATTTTCTTTCTGAATGTATTTTAGGCCCTCTGGACTTCATTCAATATTTTATAAAGCAGTAACACATAGAAACAATAAGAAAGATATTCTTTGGGAGCTGGAGAGGTAGAAGAGTAGAGAGGTCTTGCCTTACATAGCTGTTCTAAGCTCGATCCTAGCACATTAAAAAAAACCCTAGCCCCTCCAAGAGGGGGGTCCCTTAATGTGGAGCCAAAAACAAGCCCTGAGCACCACTGGATGTGGCCCAAAAACTAGGAAGGAAGGAAGGAAGGAAGGAAGGAAGGAAGGAAGGAAGGAAGGAAGGAAGGAAGGAAGGAAGGAAGGAAGGAAGGAAGGAAGGAAGGAAGGAAGGAAGGAAGGAAGGAAGGAAGGAAGGAAGGAAGGAAGGAAGGAAGGAAGGAAGGAAGGAAGGAAGGAAGGAAGGAAGGAAGGAAGGAAGGAAGGGAGGGAGGGAGAGGGAAGGAGGGAGGGAGGGAGGGAGGAAGGAAGGAAGGGAGGAAGGAAGGAAGGATGGGAGGAAGGAAGGGAGGGAGGAAAGGAGGGAAGGAGGGAGGGAGGAAGATATTCTTTTACTTGGAAGGAAGAGAATCATGTTACTACAAATTAATTTCTTTGGCCAATTTGGAAAAAAAATCATTCTTTCAAATTGACTACTCCCCATCATGAGACCCATGCAAACAAAATCAAAACAGTTAATACTGCATTCAACTCTTTTACCTGACCCAAAATATATGGGAGAAGGGTATCAGTTGGCAAGTCTCTTTTGTTTCCATAAACCAGTTGGTTCTATATCTTGGCTATCACCCTGCTTAGAGAGTGTCATCTAGAGCCAACTCAAATTTTTCAATGATACTATATACAAAGTGCATACTGTTTCAATAACCTTGCCTGTCTTTTTGAAAGCTGATTCCAAAAAATAAGGAAATAAAATCAATTAATTAAAAAGACCCACATCCAGTATTTCATGTGACTAGCTGTTTATCCTCCATGGCATGCACAAACTTTTTTAGAAATTGCGGGAAGTGTCAAGACCCTTACTTGTTACAATTTAATTTTCTGCTGCTAAGGCAATTACAGTTCAATGAATGATGATTCAAACACATCGAAGTTTTCATTACTCTTTGCTTAATTTGTCAGTTAATGCCTTTGTGTTCTATGGATTCCCTGGCAGTCTTAACTTGCCATTAAAAATCTGTCAAGGAAACAACCTTGTGATTGCAGTGGGTTTAAGAGCATATATGCTTTCATTGTTAAGAAAGTTAGAATTTGTCCCCTAGCCAAAATGTCATACTCTAGGAATCAAACAGTTAGGAAAGGTTGCCATGATTCTGAATTAGTGTACTTATATTAATAAAACAGCACTGTAATAAATACAAGAAATAAAAGTTCATGCTAAAGATACCACATATCATAAGAATGGTTCTTTCTATCAGTGTTCTTTAGCAGTTTATGGTTACCTGATAAATGCTGAACTTAAACATTCCTCTCCATTCCCGAGCATCTATTACATTTACACATTTTATACTTCTCTAATATTTTTGCAATACATTTTCCTGAATTGGCTGATGACATTTAATAGAATGTTTAAGACACAATATAAAATCCTAAATGCTTTCGCTTATTCCAGGGGGAAAAGTGTGCATATAGATTAGATTTCAAATTAAAACCTATGATGGTGTACCCAACATTTTTGCCTCTGCTGTACATATGTAAATATAACTAGTGCATCTTATGCAATACTGCAGCATCAGTACAAATAATAAGCTCAGATACTTACAAGCAAGCTAGATGATTAAGGAGCTATTAATGAAGGGAAACAAAACCAGAGTGCTGAGATGTAATAGTCCATGAAATTCTTATTGGTAGAAAGAGAATCTGCAGTAAATAAATATTAACCTAAATGCTATAGAAAACATAAAGCAAACAGAGAGAAATGTATTTTTAAGCTAAAATATAGGTTAAAAATTGCTGACAACGTAAGAGAAGTCTATTTGCATACCACAGGGCTCCATCTGCTGAGGAAAATATAAGCTGCAAGAATGATTTAATATTTAATAGAAGTAGTAGCCACTGTTAATTATAATTTGCACATTTACAAATCAGCACTGATAGCAATACAAATTATGAAATATAAGGGTGTTCTGCTGGATACCGAGGAAAATAAGATGACAGACAAAGTTAATGGAGTATCCCTAACCACAGCTCTGTCAGAACACATCAGAGAACTAATCCAGTTACAAAGAGCCTGCAATGGAAAATCTATTTAAAATATTAAAATGCTGTTTGGTAAAAGCTTTTTCATAGTGCATTTTACTTAAACAGTTGCTTATTGCTCATGGGTCATTAGCTGTACACCCAGATGCATTCTGCAAACTGCCATTTAAAAGAATAGTAGAAATTAAATAAGAAATGTATTTTAGTAGCATTTTTCTTAATATATAGGAAGTGTTTGCTGAATATCTAGTCTGGATATGGAAAAATTAGTGTGTGGTCACACCATAAGTGGAAAGTTGTGGAATTAAGTGCTATATTGTGCCTACATTGAGCCATAAAATTCAACACAACTTTTCCCTCTGGACCTGATTTCATTCCCATTTATACTTAGATGCTAATAGTGATGATACAAATTGACTTTTATTTAGTAAGAAGACAGAAATTACCATTGATTTTTTCATTAATCTTCTATTTCACCTCATTTCTCTCATCATCATATAATATAGATTAGTAGTGGAAGCATTTTATGCACAACATTTAAATAGTAACTTTAGATCTCTAAATCATGATAACCACTAATTTTTGCCTCCGGAATTCCTAATTTACAGAACTTGTCCTTATCTAAATTCTCTCCTTTGACTCTGATGAGAGAATCCCTGCCCCATAAATATTATTTATAATATTCACTAAAAATGTTTTTGCACCTTTAAAACATGCAGAACAAATGCTATACCGAGCATGGGATTTTCAACACATAAACAAAGCAAGCATGTCTGTTCCACAGCACGTAGAAATTTTAAATTGGATGTTGTACATCAAGAAAGTTTTAGTACACATTTAAGTACTCTATTTAAGGTATATTATCAAAGTATTTCTTAGGCATAGACAGAGGTCAAAAACTGGCAGTTTCTGAGTCAAGTATTTCCAGCAGATGTTTTTGTTCACTATTTTAAAAAATTGAATTTGAATCTTATAAACAGAATGACCATCTTATCTTGCAGTTTTATTTTAGCATCTTTGTACCTTTATATTAATCTTGATCTCTGTAATTATTATTTCTTGCTTAAAGAATAATTTTAAATGTCAAAAGGGCTAATACCAACCTAGAACTGAGGATTAAATACAGGCAAAAAATGCACATGATGGCCTCTAAGAGTATGTAGTGCAACCTACAATGTGTAAGAGAAGGAAAAGAGAGAGAGGGAGAGATAAAAAAAGATAAAGAACCTGCCATTTAGGCAGGTTATGGGAGGGGGAGGGAATTGGGGAGATTGGTGGTGGGAAATGGGCACTGGTGGAGGGCAGGGTGCTGGAACACTAAGTGACCGAAACCTCCAATGAGCAGCGTTGTAATTGTATAACTCACAGTGGTAAAATAAAATATTTTTTTAAAAAAGAATAATTTTACACTTAAACTAATATGTTGCTTTGTCTGTTCTTGGATAGGTTGGCAGTACTTTTTTCCCCACCTAACATACCCAGAACATTTGTTAGCAACTATAACCCATTAAAGGACCACAAATGAAGACTTTATCACCATGGAGTCCCAAAAGGAATATAATACAAGTCATTATGGCTTAAATATATCTGCACACTAGCAATGAAGGTCTATCAAATGCATGTTTTATATCATCAACATGTTAAGTTGAAAACACACATTTGCACACACAAAAAAAAACATGCAAAAAAGTTCATGAGGGAAGAGCTGAGGAAATGGAGACACATTCCCTGCTCATGGATTGGAAGGATTAACATTATCAAAATGGTAATATTACCTAGAGCTTTATACAGATTCAATGCGGTCCCTGTAAAGATACCCATGATATTCTTCAAAGAAATTGAACAAACACTCCTGAAATTTGTATGGAATAATAAACCCCCATGAATAGCTAAAGCAATCCTTGGGAAAAAGAAGATGGGAGGTATCACTTTCCCCAACCTCAAGCTCTACTACAGAGCAGTTGTAATTAAGACAGTGTGGCATTGGTATAGAGACAGACCCATAGACCTATGGAATAGAACTGAATATCCTGAAACACACTCTCAAATATACAACCACTTAATCTTCGATAAAGAAGCAAAAAATATTAAGGGGAGCAAAGAAAGCCTCTTCAACAAATGGTTCTGGGAAAACTGGGCAGCTACACGTAAAAAAATGAACTTAGACCTCCTTTTAATGCCATGCACAAAAGTCAGATCAAAATGGATTATATATCTAACATCAGACATGAATCTATAAGGTACATCGAAGAAAACATAGGAGAAATGCTCTAAGACATCTAAACTAAAAGTATCTTTAAAGAAAACACACCACTGACCAAGCAAATGGAAGCAAAGATAAACAAGTGGGATTATATAAAATTGAAAAGCTTCTGCACCTCAAAAGAAACAGTGACCAAGATACAAAGACAATCCACAGAGTGGGAAAGGATATTCACCCAATACCCATCTGACAAGGGGTTAATATCCAGGATATATCAGGCACTGGTAGCACTTCACAAGGGAAAAAAAAACAGCCAACGCCATCAAAAAAATGGGGAGAAGAAATGAACAGAAGCTTCCAAAAAGAAGAAATTCGAATGTCCAAAAAGGCATATGAAAAAGTGCTCGTGATCTTTATTCATCAGGGAGATGCAAATCAAAACAACAATGAGGTACCATCTCACACCACAGAGACTGGAACACATCTAAAACAGCAAGAACAACCGGTGCTGGCGTGGATGTGGGGAAAAATGGACTCTCATCCACTGTTGGTGGGAGTGCCGACTGGTCCAGCCCTTTAGGAAAACAATATGGGCATTCCTCCGAAAACTAGACATTAAGCTCCCATTTGATCCAGTAATAGCACTCCTGGGAATATACCCGAGAGACTGAAAAACACATAGCAGAAACACTATCTGTACTTCTTTATTCATCTCTGCGCTATTCACTATAGCTAGAATCTGGAAACAACCTAAATGCCCGAGAACAGAGGACTGGCTAAAGAAACCGTGGTTCATCTACACTATGGAATACTATGCAGCTGTCAGAAAAGACGAAATTATGAAATTTACCTGCAAATGGATGGACATGGAGACTAGCATGCTGAGTGAAATTAGTCAGAAGGAAAAGGACAGATATAGAATGACTGCATTCATTAATAGGATATAAATAGATACCGGTGTTTTACTAAATGTGGGAAATGGTAATGGCAGATTAAAACTCACCATTGAATATACACAAAGAGACTTAAGTGATAAACTCTAAATATCTGCAGGGCTAGCCACAATGTGTAAAAAGAAGAGGGAAAGAGATGCAGAGACAGAGAGACAGAGAGAGAAAAAGAGGAAACAGGGCTACCTGCTATTGAGGCAGCCTGAGGGTGGGTGGGAGGGGGTGGGGTACATTGGTGGTAGAAATGGGGCACTGGTGGAGGGATGGGTGCTGGAATACTGTATTACCAAGAACCAATTATGAACACTTTTGTAATTGTATGTCTCACGGTGGTATAATAAAAAAATTTTTTTAAAAAGTTCATGAGGACATACACAAATCCATACAGTTTCTTCTGAAAACTGGCCCCATTACCCTGCAATTTTTCAGGTTGGAATTTCAAATATTTATTGTGCATGAGGCCAGAGAAATAAAAGTCAATTTATTTTTAAAGTTTTCTTAAACCATTGGGGCCGGAGCAGAGCCCAGTGGGTAGGGCGTTTGCCTTGCACGTGGCTGGCCCATGCAGGCCTGGGTTCGATCCCGTCATCACATATGGTCCCCAGAGCACTGCCAGGAGTAATTACTGAGTGCAGAGCCAGGAGAAACCCCTTAGCATTGCCGGGTGTGACCCAAAAAAAAAAAAAAAAAAAAAAACATTTTATTATACCACAATCCTGCCCCTTAGGTGTTGCAGGCTGAATGCAGTGCTGGCTGCATGGGCAGGTGGTAGACAGGAGACAGGCTTGTCCATAGCAGGGCTCTTCCCAGTGGGCCCTGGATAGTTGATGTCTGGCATAGAAAAAGACTGGGTCCCCTGGGATGAACTTAAAGCCACAGTAGAGCTTAGCAAGCTACCCATGGTGTATTCAATATGCCAAAAACAGTAAAAATATGGACCTCACTCCCAACTAATGGAGAAATTACTGGCACCCACTCGAGCAAGTCGATGAACAACAGGACAACAAGTGATACAAGTGATTATACCACTGTGATATATACAATACAAAGAAGTTCATGTTTGGGTTTCAATCTTACAGTGTTCCAGCACCCATCCATACACTAGTGCTCATTTCCCAACACCATGTCCCCAGTTCCCTCCCACTTCCAGTAGCCTGCCTCTATGGAAGGTTCTTTATCACTTTTCTTTCTCTTTCTCTCCCTTTCTCTCTTCCTTCTCTTACGCACTGTGGATTACAATAAATACATTAAGAGATCATCATGTGTATATTATTGCCTGTATAAAAATGCCCAGTTCTAGGCTATATTATCACTTTTGACAATTATTAGCACACTGTTTCCTTCTCGTCTTACCTAACCTCTGACTCCCACATGTTTGTGATATTCCAGCTTTAAAAAAACCTCCTGATCCATGTTTTGCCTGACCTTGGATATTGGTTTCATACTATATATATATATATATATATATATATATATATATATATATATATGTGTGTGTGTGTGTGTGTGTGTGTGTGTGTGTGTGTATACATGAATACATATGAATACATATATACATATCATGGAAATAAACACAGTCATTCTATATCTGTCTTTTTCCTTCAGGCTAATTTCACTCAACATGATCCTCTCCATGGCCATCCATTTATAGGCAAATTTTATTACTTCATTTTTCCTAACAGCTGCGTAGTATTCCATTGTGTAGATGTACCAATGTACCAAAGTTTCTTTATCCAGTCACCAGTTCTCGGTCACTCTGGTTGTTTCCAGATTCTGGCTATTTGAATAGTGCTGCTATGAAAATAAAAGTGCAGATGGTGTTACTGCTGTGTGTTTTTGGCTTTCCAGGGTATATTTCCAGGAGTGGTATGACTAGGTTGAACGGGAGCTCAATTTCTAGTCTTTGGTGGTATGTCCATATAGTTTTCCCCAAAAGACTGTACCAGTCAACATTCCCAACAACAAAAGATGAGAGTCCCTTTCTCCCCACATCCATGCCAGCATTTGTTATCCTTGCATTTTGATTATGTGCCAGTGTCTATGGTGTGAGATGATATCTCATTGTTGTTTCAATTTGCATGTCTCTCGTTATTAGTGATGGTGTGCATTTTTCATATGCTTTTGGCCATTTGAATTTCTTCCTTGTCAAAGTCTCTGTTCATTTCTTCTCCCCATTTTTTGATGGGGTTGGCTGCTTTCTTCTTGTAAAGTTCTACCAGTGCCTGATATATCCTGGATATTAACCCCTTATCAGATGGGTATTGGGTGAATGTTCTTTCCCATTATGTGGATTCTCTTTGTGTCCTGGTCACTGTTTCTTTTGATGTGCAGAAACTTTTTAGTTTCATGTAGTTCCATATGTTTATCTTTGTTTCTGGTTGCTTCATTAGAGGTGTTTCAACTTTGAAGATGTCTTTAGCTTCAATGCAGTGGAGGATTTTTTCCAATATTTTCTTCAATGAACTTTATAGATTCAGATCTGATATTGAGATCTTCAATCCATTTTGATCTGATTTTTGTGCATGGTGTTAGACAGAGCTCCAAATTAATTTTATTTTATTTTATTTTGCTTTTTTGGGTCACACCTGGCAATGCTCAGGGCTTACTCCTGGCTCTACAATCAGGATTTACTCCGGCGGCGCTCGGGGACCATATGGGACTCCGGGGAATCAAACCTAGGTCAGCCGCTTGCAAGGCAAATGCCTTACCCGCTGTGCTATCGCTCCGGCCCCAAAATTCATTTTTTACATGTCGCTACCCAGTTTTCCCAGCACCATTTTTTGAAGAGACTCTCGTTGCTCCATTTCATACTCTTTGCCCCTTTATAAAAGATTAAATGATCGTGGTGTTTTAGGATGTGCGTCAGGATACTCAACTCTATTCCATAGGTCCTCAGGTTTGTGTTTATTCCAATACTGTGTTGTTTTGATTACTACTGCCTTGTAGTACAGTTTGAAGTTGGGAAAGGTGATGCCTCCCATCTTCTTTTTCCCAAGGATTGTTTTAGCTATCCTTGGGGGTTTAGTTATTCCATATAAATTTCAGGAGTGTTTGGTCAATTTCTTTGAAGAATGTCATGAGTATCCTTTTTAGGGACTGCATTGAATCTGTACAAAGCTCTAGGGATTATTACCATTTTGACAATATTGATTCTCCCCATCCATGAGCAGGGAATGTGTTTCTATTTCCTTGTGTCCTCTTTAAGTTCTTGAAACAGTGTCTTGTAGTTTTCTTTGTACAGGTCCTTTACACAGTTGTTAAGCTGATTCCCATGTATTTGATTTTCTGTGGCACAATTGTAAATGGAATTGTTTTCTTAATATCCCTTTCATATCTTTCATTATTTGTATATAGGAAAGCCACCAACTTTTGGGTATTGATTTTGCATCCTGCCACTCTACTATAAGTATCTATTGTTTGTAGGCATTTATGGTAAAAAGTTTAGGGTTCTCTAGGTATAATGTCATGTCATCTGCAAATAATGATCACTTGCCTTCTTTCTTGCCTATCTAGATATCTTTAATGTCTTTTTTCTTCTCTGTTTTTCTATGGCAAGTACTTCCAGTTCTATATTGAATAAAAGAGGTGAGAGTGGGCAACTTGTCTTGTCCCTGAGCTTAGGGGAAAGGGTTCAATTTTTCCCCTTTAAGAATGATTCTCATTGTGGGCTTTTGGTAGATGGCTTTGACTATATTGAGGAAGGTTCCTTCAATATCCAATTTATGTAGGGTTTTAATCATTAATGGGTGTTGGATCTTGTCAAACGCTTTCTCTTCGTCTTTTGATATGACCATATGGTTTTTACTTTTTCTCTTTTGGTATTATGTATGATGTATAATGTTGATTGATTTGCGAATGTTGAACCATCCTTGCATTACTGGGATGAATTCTACTTGCTCATCATGTAAAATCTTTTGATGAATCATTGGATCTGTTTGATAGTATTTTGGTGAAGATCTTAATATCTGTGTTTATCACAGATATAGGTCTGTAGTTTTCTTTCTTTGTGTTGCCTCTGCTAACTTTGGGTATCAGGGTGATATGTGCCTAGTAGAAACTGTTTGAGAGTGTTTCTGTTTTTTCTATTTCCTGGAAGAGCTTGAAAAGAGCCGTCAGTAGGTTCTTCTTAAAGATTTGGAAGAATTCACTAGAGAATCTACCTGGACCTGGGCTTTTGTGTTTGGCCAGACTTTTAATTACTGTTTCAATTTCCTCGATGGTGATAGCCTTATTCAGTTATTGCAGGTCTTGTTTCAGCCATGTGAGGTTATAGGAGTTCAGGAGTTCATCCTTTTCTTCTAGGTTCTCATGTTTCATAGTATACAGATTCTCAAAGTAATCTATGATGGTCTTTTGGATTTCTGTGGTTTCTGCTTTGATGTCCCCTTTTCATATCTGATTCTGTTTATTTGGGTTCTCTATTTCCGTGTACTTACAAGTCTTGCCAGTAGTTTGTCGATCTTGTTTATTCTTTCAAAGAACCAGCTCTTGGTTTCATTAATCTTTTGGATTGTTTTTCGGGTTTCCTTCTCATTGATTTCCTCTCTAAGTTTTATAATTTCCTTCTCTCTGTCTGGGTTTGGTTCCTTTTGTTGGTCTTTTCTAATATTTTGAGCAGTGAAGTCAGTTTATTTATTTGGGCCCTTTCATTTTTCCGTGATGAATGATTGCAAAGCTATGAACTTTCCTCTTAACACTGTTTTTGCTGTGTCCCACAAGTTCTTATAGTTTGTGTCTTCATTTTCATTTGTTTCCAGGAATCTTTGGATTTCCTGTTTGATTTCTTCTATGACCCATTGGTTGTTCAGCAGTGAACTGTTCAGTTTCGTGATGTTTTGTTTGACTCCCTGTTTCTTTGTATGGTTAACTTCCATTTTCTTTTCATCATGGTCTGAATAGATAGTTGACTTAATTTCTATCTTTTTTATTTTATTGAGGTATGTTTTGTGGATGTTACTGGTGCCCGCTCGAGCAAATCGATGATGAACGGGAAGACAGTGATACAGTGATACAGTGATGTTTTGTGGATCAGCATGTGGTCTGTCTTGGAGAATGTTTCATGTGCACTGGAGAAAAAATGTGCATTCAGCTGTTTTGGCATGAAAAGTCCTGTATATATCAACCAGCTCTTTTTCTTCCATTTCTTCCTTCAGGGATAGTATTTATTTGGTGAATTTCAGTCTTGTCAATCTATCAGTAGTTGATAAAGCAGTATTGTAGTCTCCAACTATTATTTTACTACTATAAATGTCTTCTTTAAGGTATATTACTAGTTGTTTTAAATGTTTTTCTGGTCCCTCATTGGGTGCATATATGTTTAGGAGGGTAATTAAATCCTGATATACATACCCCTTAATTATTAAGAAATGGCTTTCATTGTCCCTTCTAACCTTTTTCAGCCTGAAGTCTATATTGTTAGATATTAGTATGGCCACTCCAGACTTTATGGTGGAGTTGTTTGTGTGGACAATTGTCTTCCAGCCTTTGACTTTGAGTCTGTGTTTGCTCTGAGTATTCAGATGTGTTTCTTGTAGACAACAGAATGTTGGATTCAGTTTTTTAATCTATTTTGACACTCTGTGTCTCTTAATTGGTTCATTTAGACCATTGACATTGAGAGAGATTATTGCCATGGGATTTTGTGCCATCTTTCTGTTTAAACTTGTTGTGCTTTTGGGTTTTGTCTTATTTTACAGTAGACCCTTTAGTCATTTCCAAAGTTTTTTTTTGGGTCTATGAAGTTCCTGAATTGTTGTTTATCCATGAAGCTGTATATATGTCCTTCATATCTAAATGTGAATCTAACCAGGTAAAAATTTTTTGATGATTTTTATTTTTTCTCTTACTGATATGATGTATTATGTTGATTGACTTGTGAATGTTGAACCATCCTGCATTCTCAGGATGAATCCTACTTGGTCATGATGTATAATCTTTTCAATGAAACTTTCGATTCTGTTTGCTAGTATTTTGTTGAAGATCTTAGTATCTGTGTTCATCAGGGAGATTGGACCATAGCTTTCTTTGTTGTGTTGTCTCTGCGTGCTTTGGATATCAGGGTGATATATGCCTCGTAGAAGCTATTTGGGAGTGTTTCTGTTTCTTCTATTTCCTGGAAGAGATTGAAAAGGATTGACAGTAGGACCTCCTTAAAATTTTGAAAGAATTCACTAATGAATCCATCTGGACCTGGGCTTTTGTGTTTGGGCAGACTATTAATTACTGTTTCAATTTCCTTGATGGTGATAGGCTTATTCAGGTATTGAAGGTCTTATGTTTCAGCTGTGGGAGGTTATAGGACTTCAGGAATTTAACCATTTCTTCCAGGTTCTCATGTTTCATGCCATATAGTTTCTCAAAATAATCTCTGATGATCTTTGAATTTCTGTAGTTACTGTGTGATGTCCCACTTTTCATTTCTGGTTCTGTTTATTTGTGTTCTCTCTTTCCCTGTCCTTACAAGTCTTGCCAGTGGTTTGCCAATCTTTTTTTATTTTTTCAAAGAACCAGCTCTTGGTTTCATTAATCTTTTGGATTGTTGTTTGGGTTTCCAGCTCATTGTTTTCCTCTCTAAGTTTTATAATTTCCTTTTTTTCTGCCTGGGATGGGCTCCTTTTGTTGGTCTTTTCTAGTATTTTGAGCAGTGAAGTCAGGTTATTTATGTGGGCCCTTTCTTCTTTTCTGATGAATGCTTCCAGAGCTATGAACTTCTCCTTAAAACTGCATTTGCTGTGTCCCACAAGTTTTGATAGTTTGGGTCTTCATTTTCATTTGTTTCCAGGAGTCTTTGGATTTCCTGTTTGATTTTTTTTCTATTACTCACTGTTTGTTCAGCAGTGAGCTGTTCAGTTTCCAGGTGTTTGGTTTGACTCCCTATTTTTGTTTGTGGTTAACTTCCATTTTCAGTGTGCATAATGGTCTGAGAAAACAGTTGAAAACAGTTGGAGCATTTCATCTGGAAGTCTGCTGTAAATCTTAGGGATATTTCTTTGTATGTGATTTCCTTTTTTGATCTTGCTGCTATCAGAATTCTATCTCTATCTATAGTTTTTGTCATTCTAATTAGGATGTGTCTTGAAGTATTCTTATCGGGGTTTTCTTAGGCTAGTACCCTATGGGCTCCTGAATCTTGGAGCAAGCATTCTTTAGTTCCAGAAACTTCTCAGCAATGATGGCTTTGACAGTTCTTCATCACAGTTTTCTTCTTGCCCTTCTGTGACCCCAGTGATCTGTATGTTTTTCCTTTTTGGCTTCATCCCAATTATCTCTTGTTGTCTGTTTGTTAATTGCGAGACTTTTTTTCCATCTTCTGCTGTTGTCTAGAGAATCTTTGGACTTCATCTTGGAGATCACTAATTCTTCAGCAGTTGTTACTCTACTATGGAGGCCTTCCAGTGAATTTTTTTATTTCACTTAACACATTTTAATAGAACATAGAGGAAGTTCCACAGAGAACTGAACAAAGAAATTGTCAAGTAGGAAATTAATGGAAATTATGCTTAATATAGTCAAAGAAATACAAACAGGCTTGGAATTTTAGCCAAAACTAAAGTAATGAAATAGAAATTATGTAAATCAAATATATAATAATTGAGCTTAAGAATTCTTTGATAAGTTTTATTGTAGTATATACAAAACTAGACTACTTTTTAGGTTTGTAATATATTATCAATTCAGAATTATAAAATATATGCTCATATGTTTAGATAAGTTGAAAAGGTGCCAAGATAACAATAAAAATATTGATAACAACAAACTAAAATATGTTTGCACAAATATATTTCAATGATTAATGAATAGAAAAAGTATGAAGATGAATATTAAAATTACCCCAACTAAGCCAAAGACATATGACTATCTATAGAAAAAACAACTTACCTTCTAGTGAGTATCAATAAGAGTATTAGTTGATTTCCTTATAGACAATGTCAAATCCAAAGTGACTTATGAAAAATAATGAAAGAAAATAGTGGTTATCATTCAAAAAATATTTCCCAAGAGAAATAGGCCTCAAAAATGAAAACTAAAGACATTTATTTTACAAAGTTACTTGATTTCTAACCTAAATATATAAAGTATTTTAGCAAAGAATAAATTCTATATAGACTTAAATACACGTACTCTAAATGAGAAGTAATTTGGGAAATAAGGATAACACTACTTTAATTTAAGAGAGCAGGACTTCGATAGCCCAGCAGGTAGGGCATTTGCCTTGCACGTAGCCGGCCCATGCCGCCAGGGTTCGATCCTGGCATCCCATATGGTCCCCTGAGCACCGACAGGAGTAACTCCTGAGTGCAGAGCCAGGCGTCTGAGTGTCGCCGGGTGTGACCCAAAAAAGCAAAAAAAAAAAAAAAAAAGAGAGAGATAGCAGGATTTTCAAATATTAGATGTAATAAAATTTTACCCAGAATGTAAAAAAAACAGTAGAGATATTCAACAAAAAAATCTAAAAAAGGTATATGAGAAAAGCACAAAAAAATAAACAACAGAGTTCAAAAAAGGGAAGGAAAGAAATAAGGTAAGTAGAATATTCTTAGAGAAATCAAAGCTTATTGATAAATAACATCAATTAAGTCAGTGAAGTATTTGCAGAAAGCTACAAAAATTGATGAAATGAATTGAATGCATAATGAAAATCTGCATACACTCACAAGTGATGGCAAATTGCAAAATAATTAGGGGAAAGCGTAATCAATACTTTTTTTTGAAAACTAATTTTTTTAAATAAAAACTGGGGGCTAAAGAGATGGTACAGTGAGTAGGTTTCTTCTTAACTTGCATATGGCAACCCAGGTTCAATTCCTGGCACCCCATGTGGTCCCCAGAGCACTTCTGGAGCAATTCCTGAGCACAGAGCCTGGGGTAAGCACTGAGCATCACTGAGTGTGGCCTCAAAACAAAAACAAGCAAACAAAAATAGGTCACTATACTGTACGCAAAATATATTGTAGTTGGATTAAATATGTAACTATGAAGATGAAATCTTCCCGATTTCTACAGGAAAATATTAGATTACTACTGATAAAAAAAATGAGTTCTTAAACAAGAATCTCAATTCTATAAAAACTGATAAATTTAACCTACACTGCTAGAAATGATTAGCAGAACATTTCCTCAGAAGAGCATATCGATTATAATCTTGGATCTTCTTGATATTTTCCTCAGCTGTTGTTCTGCTGCTCAGAGCTTCTAGGGAATTTTTTATGTTGCCTACCATATTCTTCATTTCTGTCAGTTTTTACTGTAGTTTTATCATTTTGGTTCTCATACTTTCTTATGCTTTGCTGTCTTTGAGCTCATTAGCATCCTCACCATAGATGAATGGTCCATAGTGAGATTTTTGCTCAGGAAGTTGTAGTGCCCTCTCAGACCATAAAATGTCAATTTCTCTTGATGCTCATATTCTTCTCATCTGTTGCTAAAGTCATTCTCTGAGGGCTTATAGAACTGCTTGGTTTTGGCTGTGCCTTCCATCTTGTATTTGTTCATTGAACTTCTTTAGCTTCTATGCATCTCCCCATTATTTTTCCTTTTTTTTTTTTTAGTGCTGAAGGTGAGACTTTGGAGTGCTGTCAATGATGTGAAAAAAAATAATGGACTAACTTCTCATCATGGCAGGATGATAAATTAGCATAACCATTCTGGATAATAATTTAACTTTATTCTTGTTACTTTATTCCTAAGTGTATGACATGACTCTTGAACCAGTACTTGCAAAGTAATGCTTTCTAAAATCTTGTTCATAGTATCAAAACAAGCCAGAACCATATAATTATTTATCAATAGTGAGTAGGTAAATATCCAGAGACACAAATTCATGGCAGATATCTCAAATCCTGGGGCATACAATCACACGTGTGTGGGCATTATGTGTCGATAATTTCTTATGACTACACTATATATACATAATGCAAAATATAAAATATGATTATATAAAACCATGTATGAAGTGTCATTTTAACATATTCTAATTATATAATTATAAATATAACATATATACATAAAATAGATATTGAATTGTTTAAAAAGGAGTAATATTTAATACCAACTCATGAACACTTTACCTATAGCTTCCAAACATCTTGATTTTAAACTTTTAGCAATCATAATGGCAAGACAACCAATTTCAATTATTTAATGTCGGGAGTGCCGCTGGGGTCCCCAACAGTGTCGGGAAGCAAGTTCCGTTCTACCTCTGGCGGGAATGGATGAAGACTCAGGAATCCGATGCAGTTTTAAAAGGACTTTACTATCACAGGATCCAATATACAATCCAAGAGCAGGGAAAACCTCCGAACTCTGGGTTCACAGCTAGGCCCCAGCCAGGTGTAGGCCAAGATGGCTGCCACCACGTGTTGAGGCCCAACAGAGAATGGAGAGGATGGAGAAGCAAAACACCAAGAGAAGCCAAAATGGCAAAAGGGGGAAAAAGAGAGCTTCTTTCTTCTTGCAGCTTATTTTATAGCTAGAAATCTGCTCAAACTCCCCAGCCCAGCCCATTCTGGGCTTGGCTATCTAGAGACGAAAACAGGAAAATAGCTCTATAGAATGTAGCAACTTCAGGAGGTCATCTGGTTGTTTACAAGGACCCAGAGCTAATTCAAAGCCTCCTAGCAGAGCTGGGAGAAGCTATAAGCTAAATGTAACTTCCCCTGGCAGGAAGGATCAAATGCCCTCAGGTAATTTCTCCCAGCACCTCACCTAATATCTTAAGCCAAGATCTGCCTGGAATTGCTTTTATAGGGTAGAGAAGGGGGTTTCTGAGATGGCATGTCTCTGTACCAAAGACTAATACTAATGCCAGTTAAATATTTCTCCAAGCCTTCACAAGAGTCTTGTCTACTTCACGGTAGTTTTGTATTTTAGTTGCCTTTGAGTTATCAGGGGAGCCATGCTTGCTTGCTTGGAGGCAAGCAGCATTTCTCTCTGGTCTAATTACTTAGAGATCCAACATGGCCAGGCAAATATGCTGGTAAGATCTAGCTAGTCCCACTATGATTGTGGTAGCATGAGAGAATATTTATACCAGCCAGTACAGAATACATGGTCAGATAAGACTGCCACATTCAGACTACCCCCTATCTATGAAGTGACCTGCAGGAGGCAATGCTGGGCCTATGCAGAGGCCTTGGCTTTTAGGTGTCCTTCAACATTTTAAGATACCCAAGTAACCCAATCTTTTAATGAGTTTTGTATGATGGACTGAGAAAACTAATACAAGCATTTCTTTTGGGTGGGGAAGGGGGTCATGGAAGTCAGGTAGACCACATCTAATTGAACTCAATGCTTAACTCCTGGTTCTGTGTTCAGTGCTCACTTCCGGCAGTGCTTGAGTGACCATATCTGTCACAAAGTATTGAACCAGGGTCAATCTTGTGCATAGCAAGCACTTTGCTCCTCTACTATCTAAATAAGGACACTTGCCTTGCACATAGCAAACCTGGGTACTATTCTGGGCACCCAGCTGGCTCCTCCAAGTCCTACCAAGTGTTATCTCTGAGCATAGAGCCAGGAGTAAGAGTTATAAGCACTGCTGGGTGTGGTTCCTACACACACACACACACACACACACACACACATGAATCAAGGACTGGAGAAATATTATACAGGATAGGGCATGCCTTACATACAACCAGCCTGATCCTCCCCTGTACCCACATATGGACCCCTGAGCACACAGGAGTGATCCCTGAGTGCAGAGTCAGGAGTAAGCCCTGAGCATCACCAGGTGTGGCCGAAAAAACAAAAGAAAAATTCTTTAGTCTCATTAATTTTCAACCCTCATTTTGTAGCAATATAATTTGAATTGTCAATTTTTTCTCAGGTTTTTTAAATAACCTTTAAATCATCTAATATTTTAAATATGATGATTAGTTTATAGATAGTATTATAGATACTACTGTAAGATAGTAGACTGTAGAAGTAGTAATGATGATATATAGGATTTTACTTTTATATTGAGTTCACTGGTACAAAATCTGCTGAACTTTAAAAAAAGACATAATGTGTTTTAAAAAAAAAAAGCCAACCCTAGAGTTTGCCAATTTGTTTATTGTCATTATAATGACTGCACCAAATCCCTGAGATTCTGTTGGTGAGCTTCCAACAGATGCTCTTCTGAATGAGTCAGTGCTAATGTAGTAATTTAAAATAATTCTGCACACCAAGTAATAGATTATAAGAACTATGTAATCTAACTTCAGTTTTATCCAGACAATGATAAATAAATTTACTAGAATTCTTTCCTTAGATTTATAACAACTATCTGAGGCATGTGAAGTAGTTAAGAAAAATAAAAGCAACTATTTTAGGCATATAAATTTTTAATAAAACATAAATCAACTATTGAGGTATATAAGATTGTTAAGAAAACATAAAGCAGCTATTGAGGAATATAAGCCAAAGTTAAAAAAAACATAAAACAACTATTGAGGTATATAAGCTAGTTAAGAAAACATTTGATATTTTTATTGAATGAGACTTAATAATTAAAATTTGCTTGTAGTTTGCAAAGAAATTAGTTACAAAGGGACCAAATAAATAGTTTAACAGGCTGAGCTCATGGTCTGCATGCAGGAGGCCCAGGCTCTATCTCTGGTACCACATCATCCCCAAGCCCTACCTGAAGATACCCCCTGATGCGCAGAATCAGGAGTAACCTCTAACTACTGCTGAGTGAAAAACAATAACAAAAAAATGAGTTCCAAATACAAAAATTTATTTTTACTATCATAATAAAATCATAAACTAACCTCAAAGAATAAGTCTAAAAAAATGTTGTCATGTTATGATAAATTTTGAATTATATCAACTACTTGCTCCTTGGAGTTACCATCTAGAAAAGAATATCAAGGCAACCAAAACAAACATATTTCAAACCTTTTGAAAAATGACCACTGGATAACTCTGTACATCTATGACCCACAACCAGAGCTACGCTAGAGTCAGCAGTGCTCAGAACTACAGTCAGCAGTCCTCAGAGGGATAAGTTTTCTGTAATGGGAACATAACCCTGTGCCTCACATATTCTAGGCCTGTGTTACACAACTTACACGGTCTCTCTTGATTCAAATTAATAACTTTTAAAAATATTCTTGGCAAGTAACTTACCAAGTAAATATACTTGGCAAGTGCTTTGTGTTTGGTAAGTATTAATATTCATGTGGAAAAAAAAGACCTTCACTAGAAGTCTAACAACTAGATGCTTTTTTATCTTTTCCACAGAAATCAACAACTAACTATTTTGAAAGGATGCTTGTAATGTATTACTTGCTCCTTTTACACTTTGCTATTTAAATGAAGAGTTGCATTCTTGGCTTAAATAATTTTTTAAAAATTTTTATTATACCACTGTGAGACATACAATTACAAAGGTGTTCCTAATTGGTTCTTGGTAATACAGTATTCCAGCACCCATCCCTCCACCAGTGCCCCATTTCCACCACCAATGCATCCCACCCCCCCGCCCACCCTCAGGCTGCCTCAATAGCAGGTACCCCTTTTTCTCTTTCTCTCTCTCTGTCTCTCTCTCTGTCTCTGCATCTCTCTCCCTCTTATTTTACACATTGCGACTAGCCCTGCAGATATTTAGAGTTTATCACTTAAGTCTCCTTGTGTATATTCAATGATGAGTTTTAATCTGCCATTACCATTTCCCACATTTAGTAAAACACTGGTGTCTATTTATATCCTATTAATGAATGCAGTCATTCTATATCTGTCCTTTTCCTTCTGACTAATTTCACTTAGCATGATAGTCTCCATGTCCATCCATTTGCAGGTAAATTTCATAATTTCATCTTTTCTGGCAGCTGCATAGTATTCCATAGTGTAGATGAACCACAGTTTCTTTAGCCAGTCCTCTGTTCTAGGGCATTTAGGTTGTTTCCAGATTCTAGCTATAGAGAATAGCGCAGAGATGAATAAAGAAGTACAGATAGTGTTTCTGCTATGTGTTTTTCAGTCTCTCGGGTATATTCCCAGGAGTGCTATTTGTGGATCAAATGGGAGCTCAATGTCTAGTTTTTGGAGGAATGCCCATATTGTTTTCCAAAAGGGCTGGACCAGTCGGCACTCCCACCAACAGTGGATGAGAGTCCCTTTTTCCCCCACATCCACGCCAGCACCAGTTGTTCTTATTGTTTTGGATGTGTTCCAGTCTCTGTGGTGTGAGATGGTACCTCATTGTTGTTTTGATTTGCATCTCCCTGATGAATAAAGATGACGAGCACTTTTTCATATGCCGGCTTAAATAAACTTAAAACAGCTTATCTCCCATAGCTGCCACCACCATGTTGACCATGTTGACTCATCCATTGCCCTTGCTCTACAGATGCCAAGCTGCTAAAATTCAGGGGAACACCAGTGCCAGCAGCTGAAAACTCTAGGACACCCTTGAGAGATAGGTGAGCAAAACCCACCCTACAGAAGCCCAGGGAGCTGCACTCTTACCCAACCTTTGTAGCCAAGCCAAGAGCTCATTTCCACTCCTTCATTCTCTGCAGAAACACCAATATGCGAATAATTGCAGGTACCTGGGTGCCAAGACTGAGAAATCTGGGGTCTTCTCAGAGTGGAGGTGGACAGCCTCTCTCCACCTCTCCTATTTCCAAAACACTTGCAGCCATGTCAACTTCCACAGCTGCCACCATTCAATTCATTGGCCCAGATGATAGATCCAGAAGTCTCTGTACAGTGTGGCCAAATGCCTGCACAAAACCTCCTAATCCTCAGTACTGAAATTCTGGTAAGAACACAGCAAATTATATTGGGAAGTAACATAAAAACCAACTAAATGCAACAAACAAAAATTATGCCACAGAAGGCTCAACTAGCAATGGTTTAGCAAATCCTTAGTCAAGGACTTAACAATTCCTTAATAAGTTCTTAAACAAGGGCTTAACCCCATGATCAGATATAACAGCTTTCATATAAAAAATGATATTTTATACTTACTGATTTAAATACTACCCCTCGAGGTGCTGCAGGTGTGGCTGTGGTGCCCAATTGCGTCGGCAGGTAGCAGACAGGAGACAGACTTGTCTATACCCAGGGCTCTGCCCCATGGACCCTGGATGGTTGATGGCCTGACATAGAAAAATACTGAGCTCCCTGGGATGAACCCAGGGCCACAGCAAAGCCTGGCAAGCTACCCGTGGTGTATTCAATATGCCAAAAACAGTAACAATAATGGACCTCATTCCCAACAAATGGAGATATTACTGGCACTCACTCAAGCAAATAGATGAACAATGGGAAGACAAGTGATACAAGCAATACTGATTTTATTTTATTTTATTTATTTATTTATTTATTTTTTTTTTGCTTTTTTGGGTCACACCGCGGCGCGCTCAGGGGTTACTCCTGGCTCTGTACTCAGGAATCACTCCTGGCAGTGCTCGGGGGACCATATGGGATGCCGGGGATTGAACCCGGGCCAGCTGCGTGCAAGGCAAACACCCCACCGCTGGGCTATCGCTCCGCCCCGTGATACTGATTTTAATATTGGAGCTTTGTTATCTAATCGACTTCAACTCTAGAATTGTATCAACAATTGTGGGTTTGTGTTCATTAAAATAAAGTAAATTGAAAATATTGAGGAAAGATAAAAATAATAATAGAAATAAATTCAAAACAACTTAAAAATCTTTACTAAAATTCATCTTGCATTCATAGAACAATAATCACTTGATCACTTGATCACTTGAATCCCGTTATTCATCGATTTGCTCAAGCGGGCGCCAGTAACATTTCCATTGGACCCTATCACGTGCCAATGTAGCCCAATGCTATCTGGTTGATTCAGGAATATGAAGAGCCTCAAACCGTTCCTTCAGTGTCTTTACAAGGAAGTCAGACCATCTTGTAGGTGGGCGGCCACGTGATCTTTTGAAATCCCGTGGGATCCAGTCGGTAATGGCTCTAGTCCAGCGGTTGTCTCCAAATCGCATTACATGTCCAGCCCATCTGAATTTCGATGCTTTGGCAAACGAGACAGCGTCCCTGATTCTGGAATAGAGATGGAGGTCAGAACTCCAGATTCCTTCTTTCACTTGAGTGAGGCGTGATATTCCAAGCATAGCTCTTTCGATTCCTCTCTGGGAGACCTGAATAGCATTCTCATCCTGCTTTCGTAGGGCCCAGGTCTCTGAGGCGTATGTTAATGCAGGGAGAATGGTGGAGTCAAAGAGATGTGCCCAGAGCCGGAGGTTCTTTGTCCTTTTAGCTATTTCTTCGATGCCTTTAAAGCATTCCATGCCGCTCTCTTCCTCCTGCGCAGCTCAGGTTTTAGGTCATTCATCATGTTGACTTCTCGACCTAGGTACACATAACTGCTGCATTCAGAGATGTTTGTTCCATTGAGAGTGAATAAGGCCTCAGGAACTAGGCCCCATTCACTCTCAATATAGAAAAAAATAATACATAATGTATTTACAGTATAGAAAGAAAACTTAATGTCTTTTCCATGAGTCCTGTTCCTATAATTCTATTATATTTTAATCAATACTTTTTACAACTTTCTTTACAGAATGAAAATACAAAAATAAAGCTATATTTGGGTGTGGCATTAAGAAAAGCCTTATAGATCTTCTTATTCACCACATACCCAGACAGATTTTTATTTAATTCTCTGACAAGTAGTATCTGACTGCATTTTGTCAGAATCTCTTTCTCTGCTGTGTGTCTAAATTTGCCTGACCAAAATTGGTTTTCTTCACTGCTGGGTTTGCTCTGTGAAATAAGTAAGAAAAACCATTTGCATTTTTATGATCTTCCAAGATTTTGAAGTAGTTTTAAGAATATTTTCTTAATGTCTTATTTTGTCTATAACTTGTATGTATGGTTTCTGAAATATAATGAGAGGTATTCTCAGTGGTAGGGTCCAGTATCCAAAAGACAAATCATATTATAACCAGATCCTGTATTTGAATAGAACGATAGTGACCTATTACAGGCACTTGGTTTGCCTGCACTCAAAGGCTAAATCCATTTATAATCTTAGATCATTTCACATGCGGGACTCCTGAGATCTGTATAATATTTCAGCTAAATTCCCCAAGTATATTATTATAGTGGTCAAGTGGCAGGGAGCACATGAAAGGGTTCAGAGTAAGGCGGGCAGTACCAATTCACATTCCTATTCTTGCCAGCTTCCAAGTTGCCAGATCAATAGGATTGAAGGTCTCCTCCATTGTAACTAATAATAAAAACTTGAGGGCCCTGTCTGAAAAAAATAATGGTGGTTAGAAAATAACTTTGACCCATTGTGTGAGGATGAGTCAAAGATTTGACTCAGTCACAAAGCAAAGGGGGGATGTTAGAATCATAGTGCAGCCATTTTAGTTGCTGGGCGCCATCTTGCTATTCTGCATGGTTATATGACTGGCAGTTAAATTGGGCATGAATCAGGTAACCACAGCAAACTGATCTATCTGAGTGTGGCCCAACCCAAACAAAGAGGGACAATCCAGGTACACCAGTAAACATAGAGAACAGAAACCCGCACATCCCCCATTGCATTCTTGGCCAATAGTGATAAGCCACAATGTGGAACTGTAACCCCAGAACCAATCAGGAAAAGGTCATGTGGACATCAGAATGGAACAGGGTGTTTCAAAAGTCCCTGAGGGTCACTCTCCTGCTGAGGGGATAGCCGGGATTGGTCAGATTTGGGATTCAATGCTTGCTTGACTTGTGCCAAATAAAACTTTTTTACTGCAGAGCTCATTGCTTTGTTTGTTCCTTTGGATTCCAGACTCTAACCCTCAAAGCATGTTCTCAGTAGGATATTACATAATTGCAAACCTAGCAACTTTATCTGTGTTTTTTGTTAGTGCTAACTTTCAAGTAGATAGTTACCCTTCTGTGATCTTCTTTTATTATGTAAAATTAAGTCATGAACTGGTCTTTTATTTCTAGTTTTTGTTTGTTTGGATTTTTTGGCCACATGCAGCTGTGCTCTCCTGGCATGCTTGGGGGACCATAAGGGGTACTGGGAATCAAACCCAGGTCAGTTGTGAGCAAGGCAAATTCGCTAACCACTGTGTTCTCACTCAGGACCCTATTTCCATTTTTTAGACTTATTTTTTGTTTTGTTTTTGTTTTGTTTGTGGGCCACACCCAGCTATTCTAAGTTCTTATACCTGGCTCTGTTCTCAGAGATCTCTCCTGCCAGAACTTGGGGACCATATACGTATAAGATGCTGGTGCTTGAACCCAAGTCAGCCATGAGCAGAGGAAGCGCCCCACTCACTATCTTCTCAAGTCCTGGATTACCTGTTTAGTAGCAACATCCTAACAATTCACATAGATCTCATGGGCCACTGTAGTTCCATGATTTCCACAGATCCCTTCATAAGGGACTACCTGATGCTAGGTTAACCTACTTTTTTAAAAGCAAATTCAACATTGTTTTGTTTCAGAAGTTTTATATTTCCATTCTTATGCTTAACTCTGGTGCATCACACTGTCTAATAAAATCCAGATTCATTTTTCATAATTAAGTCACCCTGTAAGACTTTATCCAATCATTAATAAATAAGGTAGAATTAAATAGTCCTATGACATATACTTAGAAAATTATGTTCATTAAAAATGCTCAACATCACTTAGCAGAGAAATCTAAATCAAGACCACAGTGGATTACCATCTCACACCAGAATGCCACTGATCATTCTGAGAATGCCATTGATCAAAAATTGTAGGAACAATCTGTGTTGATGAGGATGTGGTATAAAAGTAATCTGCATCCACTGTTGGTGGGAATGTTGTCTAGTAAAACCCTGATAGAAAATGGTATGGGGCTTCTCAGTAAAATTAAAATTGAACTGCCATGTAATCCAGCAATCTTGCTTTGGGGCATTTATCCTCAGGACATAAAAACACTCATTCAAAAAGATATATGCACACTATTATTCATAGCTGCACAAAGTAAAATAAGATATAGAATCAGCCTAATCCAACAACAGATGAATGGATCTTGAAGATGTGGTATAAATAATCAATAAAATACTATGCAACTGCAAGGAACAATGGAATCATGTAATATTCTGCAACCTGGTTGGAATAGGAAGATATCATGCTAAGTGAAGTAAGCCAGAAGAAGACAAACATAAGTTGATCTCACTTTTCTGTGCTATATAGAACACTGGAAGAGGAAACATTTTGTAATAAAGGGGGATGCCTAGATCATCCTTGACCCCAGTGTTTAGCGAGAAGACAGAGAGGCAAATAATAAAGGAGGGAGAAAAGATAATGGAATGGGTGAATAGGGGCCATGGCTTCAGTTATACTGGTGATATGGGTGAGTGGTATAGTCCAAAAACAAACTAAGCAACGCTGAAAATGAGATCTAAGCTGCAGCCACTAGAACTTTAGGATGCACCTGTTAAGTTTACAAGTGGGGGATGGAACAGGGGTTGGTACTGGGTATAGAATATTAGAACACTGGTGTAGGGAAGCTGACACTAATGGTGAGTTTTGTGTTGAAATACTATATGTATAAAACTCAAGTATCAATAACTTCATAAATAAGTCCTTTTACTTTACACTTGATCACTTGACATCCTGCTATTCATCAATTTACTTGAGCGGGCACCAGTAACATTTCCATTTGACCCTATCACATGCCAGTGTAGCCCAATGGCATCTGATTGCTTCAGGAATACAAAGAGCCTCAAACCGTTCATTCAGGGTCTTGACGATGAAGTCTCACCGTCTTGTAGGTGGGCGGCTTACAGTACAAACGTTACTGACTATTACGTTTCCCAGTAACAGCCCTTTATAATTAAAAAAAATTCTCAGAAAATTCTGTTCACTGAGACTGGGAAAATAGTGTATGGTTTTTCAATGTGTATGGTATTTTCTTTGCATGTGGTAAAACAGAATTCTTGCCTGGGAATGCCATACGATCCCCTGATCCTTCCAAAATTGATCCCTTGGCATAAAACAAGAGAAAGACCTGAGCACTGCTGAGTTTGTCCCTCTTCAAGAACAAAAATAAAGAAAAGCAAAAGACAGTATTCTTTACTTTTATGAAATCCTACTTTGTTGATTATCTAAAAAATATAGAAAGAAACAAAACAAAACAAATGCCTTGAATCAGTTAAACCAACTTCTAACCTACATTTCCCAGTATATTCCCACTTAAATATCCTGGTTCCTTTTTTTATTTTGGTGCTGATTTATTTCTTCAATGACTTCTATGTCTGCAAGAGCTCTTTCTCCTATACTACAATTAGATATTCCTTAACTTCCTGGTTTCTATGACCCCTTCCTTGTTACAGTTAGGCTTCAGCTCTGTGCCATACAATGCAACTTAATTGTTGATTGTTGTGTTATTAGGAAACCTTCATATTTTTCAATCTTAGTGACTAAACAATATTTTATTTAATATGATTTAATTTTATTTGAGGAAGGAAAGAAGGAAGGCAGGATGTGTCTCACTTCATCTATATTATAAACTCAGAAAAGAAAGATACCTCACAATTGTTATCTCAATGTTGAATCCAGAGTCAGAAATCTACATCAACTAAGAACTAAAAATGTACCTTCAGAGATACTGTAGGTGGAGCTGATATTATCTCTGAACTAATGAAAGTGAATTTAACAAGGTAAGTAGAAAAAAGGCTAGTGAATTAAAGGGCAGGTTGTTAGAAGACATGCAAACCTTCAAGGCAGTGAACAGCTCTCTAGGTATCCTGAAACAGTTTTGACAGAATTGAGAGCATATTGAATCAATCTGTAAGATACTCAGCTGCTGACACAGAAGAAAAGGAAAGGTTACTTGTGCAGATTGATTAGCTAGCAAGTTCTATACCTGTTGAATGAGAAGAGGTATTAATGAGCACAAGAAAGAAGGAAGCTTCTGTTCTGGAGTTAAAGTTGAAGAGAAAGGTCAATGAAGGAAATGAGGTGAACCAGGAAAGTCAATCAATTACAGGTCACTGTGGATCAATTAAATCCCCTTCTAGACTCCCAACTAGAAACTCAGAGTCAGCTCTCTGTCTTCTTTTTCCTTACTTCCCTACAAATTCCAAGATCCATCAGTCCTGATTTTGAAATCAGTCCTTTCCTTTCTATTCACACTGCCATTGCTTTAAGATCGATTTCTTGCTTAAAATTTGTAATTTTTAATTAATCTCCATGCTTTAGGCTTATTCTCATCCTGGTGATGTATAAATTATTTTTTAAATCACGAATCTGATCATGTCATATTCCTAGATAAAATCCTTTGATGGTCCCTCATTTACAAGATAAAGTTGTTTCCATGACATTGGAGGGTCTCTGTTATATGATTTCAACATACTTTCCAAAATCACTTTCTGACCAGCCCACACTGTATTTTAATTATCACAGGTGACTTAGCTTCTCTTCCTCTTGCCTTTGCTCAGTTTTTCCCTCTTGGAAACTTCTCTCCTCTGTGCTTACTCTGCTCTATTATCTTTTATGACAAAGCTAAAGTGTCCAGTGCTTTCCAATGATTTTTCCACTTCATCAACCCCACTTTTAGACAGCCTGTACTTATTAGATTGCAAATTCCTCATCTTTATATGTACAAAAGTGCTCAGTACTCACTGAATGACAGATATAGAGAAACAAGATCCAGAAAAAAACAAGTTCTGATACAGAAAAACAAGTAGTGAAAATGTAATGTGACAACCTTAACATTTATCTTTTATCTCATTAATTACTTACATTTCTTTTCAGGGGGGTAAAAGTGGAATGGGAGGCCACCCAGTGGCTCCTTGGTCCTGGGTCTGTGCTCAAGGCTCTCTAGTAGTAGGTTGGAGAAACTATATCAGATGCCTGAATCAAAACCATCTTCTGTGTGCAAGGTAAGTGCCCTACCCTTGGTACTATGACTCTGGCACAAGGTAAATTATTCTTAAGTATTTTCTATTGTGGTAACAGTGGAAGCAATATATAGATCATCTAAATTCATCATCATAGAGGCTGGAGAGATAACACAGCAGATATGGCAAGTGCCTTGCACATGGCCAAATGGAGAAGATAATGACCTTGTATTTGAAAGGAAAAGGTCACAGTTTGGTGTTTAAAATAGAGAAACAGGAAGTTTTTATAGTATCCTGGGTCACTCCATGTAGGACTTTGAGGGTCATTAGGAGAATATTGATTTTTATTCAATGATGGTATGTCCACAGGAATTCCACTGTAGTTTATTAATTTTTTACTAACTGGAGTATGACAAATGGCTCTTTAATATAACCTAATTTTTGCTCCATTCTAATTTCAAATGCTCATACCTTGCCTAAGATATGATACCAACATTGGCCTCCCTAATATCATGAAATCCCTACATTAGCCTATATTACTATAAAAGTTTCTTTTCAAGAAAACAAGATTCATACAACCCACAAATTTTTGAACTGTGTGTTTACCCAATTATCTTTTTTTACCTTCAACTTAGCATAATAGATGCCATTCAAGAGCACATCCCCTCAGGTATAGACAGACTTTGATGACACGAGAAAATATCAAATATTGTACATAATGAAGACATATTAGTTGACCATTATATAGTAACATTAACATTTCTATTGTAGCTTAGTATTTTGGGGGGTGTAGAGTACGGAGCCTTTCAAACACTGCTTAGGAGAGATTGAGCCTCAAGGGGCAAACCTGGCAGTGCTGGAAGTACTTCAGGAGACGATGCTCAGGGCACAATATTGTACTGGGAATAGAACTGGGGTCAGCTCTATACTGTCTCTGGCCCTAGCCAAGTATCTATTTTTCAATTTGAATCAACATTCAACAGACTTTTATAGAGCTGTTCATGACTCAGTTTCAGTCATACAGCATTCCAACACCCATCCCTCCACCAGTGCACTTTTCCCCACATCAATGTGCCCCATTTCCCTCCCACTCAACTCACCCCCTCCCCCATAACCTGCCTCTGTGGCTGGCAATTTTCTTCTATCTCTCTCACTTTCACTCTCCTTTTGCATATTGTTTTGCAAAACAAGACATTGAAAGGTCATCGTGTATATCCCTTTACCTACTTTCCACATTCAGTTCTAGTACATCGTTACTATTTCCAACTATTATTGTCAAACTGCTACCTTCTCTATCTTAATTAACCTATACTCCCCACACCTGTGGTAGATTCCAATCCTTGCCAAGTCCTCCTGACCTGTTTTTCATGGCTTGGGATATTAGTTTTGCACTAATTTTTCTTATGTCATGCAAATCAATGCAGTCATTCTATAGTTGTCCTTTTCCTTCTGACTAATTTCACTCAGCAAATTATTCTCCTGATCCATTAATTTATAGGTAAATTTATTGACTTCATTTTCCCTTACAGCTGCATAGTATTCTACTGTGTAGATGTACCACAGTTTCTTTATCCAGTCATCTATTCTCAGGCACCCTGGTTGTTTCCAGATCCTGGCTATTGTGAATAGTGCTGCAATGAATATAGAAGTGCAGATGGTGTTTCTGCTGTGTGTTTTGGGCACCTAGGGTATATTCACAAGAATGGTATTGCTGAATCAAATGGAAGCTCAATTTATATTTTTTGGAGGAATGTCCATATTGTTATTCAAAAAGCCTAGACCAGTTGGCATTCCCACCAACAATGAACCAGAGTCCCTTTCTCTCTGCATCGGCACAAGCACTGGAGTATTTTTGTTAAAGTAGATTACAGCCTAGAGGTTAAAACTATATTTCCTGCCAAGTTAAAATAAAAACATATATAAATGTCTTGATATTTATAAAAACTGACATGTGTCTCTGCCCCGAGCTTCATAATTTTGTCATTATCCATAGAAACATCTCTCAGAGTGCTTTCACTTATGTCTACAAAATTCACATTGAGGCACTGATCACATCAGTAGTCTTTGACTAACTTCAAAATGTACTTGTTTTAACTTTAAAATGATGCATTTTATAGTACATGCAAACTACCACCCAAAGACAGAATACTTCTATTACCCCTGAAAGCTTTATTGCACTCCCTGCCCACAACCCATCATCTCCAGTTTCTCCCAACCGACCAACCCAGGAAACCACCGGTGTGTATTTAGCACTACAGATTAGTTTCTTCTAGAATTTCATGTAAGTTGAATTATGCAGTATTTGTGTATATATGTAGTAGTGTGTGTTTATGTGGATAAATTATTTGGCTCAGTGAGATATTTAACTTGTTAAATATGTCTGTGAGATATTACTTTTTTGGAAACAATAAAATCAACTAATTAAATAAGCACTTTTAGTATAGAGTTTATTATATGATAGTAATAATAGCATTTTGGGAAGCGTTTGTATAGACATATGTTTCTACTTCTATTAGATCAATACCTAACAGATGAGTTTCCTTAGGTGGATTTATTTTACAAAAATTTGATAAACTGGGGCTGGAGTGATAGTACAGCAAGTTGTGCATTTACCATGCATGTGGCTAATGGATGTTTGATCCTTGGCATCCTATGTAGTGCACCAAGCACCACCATGAGTAATTCTGGAGTGCAGAGCCAGGTGTAACCCCTAAGTATCAATGGGTGTGATCCCCTACTCCATGGGGCCCACCATTTTCCACATCTAGACTTCCCTCTCATCACAACTCCACCCAGCAGACCAGACTATCACAGCCCAGATCATCAACAGCCACCCTGCAGCAGTTTTTTTTTTCAATCCACCCAGGTATTCTGAACCAGAGACTCTCAGACATGGGGCAGAGCTGCTACTTGCTCTCCCTGTGCCCAGCTGCTCATGAGGTGCCCGGGAGGCATGGCAGGTTCTAGCCCTGACCTGCCACCCAGCAGAGCCTCACAACAAGCCAGACCACCCTCCCCTACTCCATAGGGCCCGCCATTTTCCACATCCGGACTTCCCTCTCGTCACAACTCCACCCAGCAGACCAGACTATCACAGCCCTGCTCGCACGGCCGCTAGCGGCAGCGCTGTTCATAAATAAATGCTTTATTTAGAGGTGACTACAACAGTATGCCACCCGCACGGCAAGTCTGGCAAGCTGCTCATGTAGTATTTGATATGCCAAATACCAGTAACATTTATATTAGGTCATTTCCGTGACCCAATATAATGGTTTGAGGCTCTTTATGTTCCTGGAGCAAGCGGATGCCTTTGGGTTCTACTAGCATGAGACAGGACATATGGAGATATTACTGGTGCCCGCTCTAGCAAATAGATGATTAATGGGAAGATAGTGATAGTGATAGTGGTCAATGGGTGTCATCCAACTAGCCAAAAAATTTTGACAAACTGTATTCCAAATTAGTTTTACCAATTTATATTCTCTTCATATAGAGAACCCAGCAAAAGAGCTGATCACAAATCCAGCTCATCAGAGACCCTACTGGAGCAATCTTTTTCAAGCCAAGCCCAGGTATGCTGATCCAGAGTCTCACATACACAGGGCAGAGCTGCTACCCGCTCTCCCTGTGCGCAGCTGATCACGAGGCCCTGGCGAGGAAGGCGGGTTCTAGCCCTGGTCTGCCACCCCAGCAGAGCCTCTCAAGAAGCCAGAGGAACCCCCACACAATGAGGGCAACCATTTTCCACAACCGTACTCCCCACTTGTCAAAGATCCACCCAGTATAAGAGCTGATCACAAATCTGACTCGTGTGGACTTTTTTTTAGTCAATTTTTTTCAATTTTCTGCTTTGTGGACACACAGTTCATCAATAAATGCTCAAGATTAGAGGTGACCACAAGACTATCCCACCGGCACGGCTGAGCCTGGCAAGATGCCTGTGACGTATTTGATATGCCAAATACCAGTAACAATTATAGGCCTCATTCCCATGACCTGATGGAATGGTTTGAGGCTCTTCATGTTACTGGAGCAAGCAGATGCCCTTGGGCTACACTACTCCATACTCCAGGACGTATGGAGATGTTACTGGTGCCCGCTTAAGCAAGTCGATGATCAATGGGAAGACAAGTGATACAGGTGAAGTGATATTCTCATCAATAATATATCACAATTCCATTGCTACACAATTTTTTTTCACTCAATTGTGTAAATGAACCCTTGTGATTTCAACTTGCATTTCTCTAATGATCAAGTATGTTGAACATTTTTCATGTATTTAATATTTTGTATATCTTGTTTTCTTTGAAGTATCCTCAAATGCTTTGCTTATTTTTGATTGAATTATTTGACTTCATAGTCGTGAGGAAGTCTATATATTACATATGCTAATTCTTTAACATTATTACATATGCAAATTCTTTAACATATATTACTTATGCAAGTTCTTTAACTTTAACAGGTCTATGTTGAATCTCAACAAAACAATGTTCATGAAAAACAAACTAGTTCCAGATGCTTTATTCACTCTCAATGAAACAAACATCTCTGAATGCAAGAGTTATGTGTAAAGAACTCAACATAATGAAAGACCTAAAACCTGAGCTGCACAAGTGGAAGAGAGTGGCATGGAATGCCTTCAAGAGGACAAAGAACCTCTGACTCCAGACACATCTCTTCGACTCCACCATTCTTCCTGCATTAACATACGACTCAGAGACCTGGGCCCTACGAAAGCAGGATGAGAATGCTATTCGGGTCTGCCAAAGAGGAATCAAAAGAGCTATGCTTGGAAAATCATGCCTCACTCAAGTGAGAGAAGGAATCCAGAGTTCCGACCTCCATCGACAAACGAGAGTCAGGGATGCTGTCTCATTTGCCAAGGCATAGAAATACGGATGGGCTGGGCATGTAATATGATTTGGAGAGGACCACTGGACTAGATCCCTTACCAACTGGATCCCACGGGACATCAAAAGATCACGTGGCCCTCCACCTACAAGATGGTCAGACTTCTTCAAGACCTTGAACAAACAGTTTGAGACTCTTCGTATTCCTGGAGCAAGCAGTTGCCACTTGGCTACACTGGCACGTGAATGGGTCAAATGGGAACATTACTGGCACCCGCTCAAGCAAATCGATGAAGGGCAAATGTCAAGTGATCAAGTACTTATGCAAGTATAAGTTTTATGAATATTAAGGTTTATACATTCTGGGTTTTTAGCAAAAGCACTGGATGTTCTGTGATTTGTCTCTATACCTGACATGTAGATGTCGATTTTTCCATGATAACTCTTCCTGCCAATCCTTGATAACTGTTCAGTCTCTGGTTTGCTGATCGTTGTTCTTTTTCGATAATTGCTCTTTGCCAAACCGTGTGAAATCTTATCCCATATACACGTCACTACTACTTAGTTAGAGTCAAGAAATTCCCATACATATTTTAAAAGTCCTTTCTCTGCATTGCTTTACTATCTTCTCTTACAAATGCTGGCAGTCTCAATTTGCTCTAATCTCTATCTTAGTTCAATAATACCACTGCATTCTATTTGATTTTTCCTCTTTGTCAGAGTCTAACTGATCATAGGAATTGGTTTATTTCCTCTTTTTGTGGAATTTGTTGCTGTTTGTTGTTTAATTTCAAAAACAATGTTTTACCAGCCAAAGCAATACTAAAGGGGTTAAGGTGCTTGCCTAGGATTTAGGCAACCCTAATTCTATCCCTAGGACTGAATATCATTCACTGAACACACCTGAAGTGATCCATGAGTAAGCCCTAAGCACTGCCAAGTGTGTCAATAAATAAATAAGCAAAACAAAATAACCCACAATTGCTATGTATGTTACATATATGTTTAATATATTTTGTTTTATATAATATATTGTTCTATATAACATATATGTTACATATAACAAATACAAAACATATCTAATGTATGCATATATATAACATATTATTAATACATAGGCATATATATGTATGCCTATGTTTACAATTATTGCTCAATCATTGTTTATTGTCAAAAAAACTAGACTAACATCAATTTCCATCATGGCCCAGTAAATGCTCATCATGGCAGCAAATGTTCATATGGAGAAATACTATAAAAACATTTCTAATATCACATCGGACAGCATAAAATTAGTTTTCAATTTCCATAATTAATGATATTTAATTAATAAGTGAGGTCTGGCCTATAACAACTCAAGTAGTAGGTCATGAGTAAGTCATGGTGTAATGGCTACCTTCTATCCAACTGTCTCAAACTCAGGGAAAGATACCAAAAAAATATAGGAGAAAGGTAAATTGAACAAACAACCTGAACTTATGTTTTACCTCATCTGTGACACAGCTCACAATTCATTTAGTCAGCAGTGTATCAAAAGACAAGTGTTAAGGACAATCACTAATTTACAAATAAAAACTTGCCTCTAAAATTTAGATGACTCGAAATACCTGGTTTCCAGCAATGTCTTCAGCCTATGTGTGGCTGTTCATTTTACTCAACCCATTTTCCAGCACAGTGAATTTCACCTCATTCGCAGAGTGAATCCCATCTTTGCTCTTCTCAACACCTTTACACATGTAGCTTCCTCTCTCTCTGAAATGTTTAATCTTTGCCCTAAAAGTCAATCCTTATCCTGCTTTCAAGACCCCCTAACCTTGAATTAATAATCAATCCCATGTTAAAACATTTATTAAGTGCATTCTATGTGTAAAGTACTCTTAAAACTCTGTACATCAACCCACTTAAAACTCACAATAAGATTCTATGCTAACTTTAAAGATAAGGAAATTAAGGTTTAGAGAATTTAGTGATTGCTCAAGGTTACATGGCTGAAAGGAGGGATATTAATCCAGATTTACAAAACTTTAGAGCTTATGCTTTTAACCAGTAGAATTATTACACTTATATTTCTATTATGTTATAATTATCTGGGGAAATTTTTAAATCCCCATAATAATTAATATAGACTTTTGGCAATGAGGTTTGAACATTAGCCACTCTTAAAAATTCTGTGGGTAATAGAAATATGCAGCAAAACTTGATAATCAAGTATTACTTTATACTTGATATTTGAATTTGTTGGTATGGATCAATGAGATCATAAGGATATAATCCAAATTAATGTATTAGAATTTTCATGTATCAAATAATTTCTCTTTATACATTGTGGAGAGATGTGGGGGAGGTAGATAAAAAAAAAAGTTGATCAAAGTGGTTACAAATCCAAACACCAGGCAACTGTTAAGTAATCAGACATCAAAAGTCTATTATTAAAGCAATAATAAAAATATGCATCATTACTAATTGTGGTTGACTGACTCTAAAAACTGTTCCCTAGATACTGCATAGAGTAAATGAGAAACACTACAAAATTATTCTGTAAATATAAACTCTAATACTGCTATGTCATTAAGTAAAAAAAAAACTGAGAACTACACGGTATTAATAACCTTTGAAGCAAAAGTAGAATCTAGATTTAAGTTCATTTCAGAAAATTTTATTTACTATCCATAAATTTTGAGGCAGAGCCTGGCAAGCTACCTATGGTGTATTCAATATGCCAAAAACAGTAACAATAATGGACCTCATTCCCAATGAATGGAGACATTACTGGTGCCCGAGCAAATCAATGAACAATGGGAAGACAAGTGATACAAGTGAATTTTTGAGGAACATAGCAATGGTGGAACAATGAATACCCAAAAGCAATGAAAACAAAGAACATGAGAACTGGAATTCAGGAGGAAATATGCCACTTGAGGGGCTAGGGGATAGGACAGAGATGGGCCAATATCTATGGCAGAGGGAAGCATTAAACCTGGAGAAGGGGGCGATACTGAAAGGTGGTAAAGTGTTATGTGTGAAACTCTATCAACGACAGTACTGAAAACCACAAAGCAAAACTATAAATATAAATGAGAGAGATAAATAGATAAATAGAAAGATAGATATTATAGTATATATTACATTTATACATATATTGTGTATTATATATTTATATAAATATGTATATTTATATAAATTATTTCAGTCACAGTGAAATTACGAAATTATTTGTGATTGAGTTTCAGGCATGCAATGATTCAACACCACTCCCTTCACCAGTGTCCACTTCTCTCCACCAGTCTCCAACCCATATATATGTCACTTGTCACATGCCACTTGTCTTCCCATTGTTCATCAATTTGCTTGAACGGGAGCCATTAACATCTCCATTCATTGGGAATAAAGTCCATTATTGTTACTGTCTTTGACATATTGAATACAGCATGGGTAGATTATTAGTATTAAGATTCATATGCTTGTGATTTGGGGGCAGTATAAAATTCTTAAAAATTTAGCAGGCTGCTTTTCAGTTTTATTCTAGCAATTTTCATACGCCATTGATCATATCACAGTGGTTTTCTAGACAGAATTCTTAGATTATTTTCCATGCATTATCACCACCCTCACTTCTAATTTTCTTCTGATTTTTCTACTTTGGGAATATCTGATTACTTTAACAGTCCAAACTTCAGCCTTTTCTTGCTTAGCACTAAGTGTCCTATTGAAGTGTCTTTTTGAGTGTAGAACACCAGACAATCAGAGATTTTAACTACAGATATCCCTCATTTTAGTATATGAATTGAGAAAGCAATTATATAAATTCATGAATTTTAAACTTCTATTCTCTCTTATGCTCACAAGTAGATTCTTTCAGGAAAAAATAGAACAATTTATTTTTTATAATGTCTTACCAAAAAAATGCCCAATAGCAGCTGACCCATGCTAACTAGATCCATATATTTTAAATTACCTTGTTATTTCAGCACCAAAAATTTATAGGCTCTAAGTCTCATGTCAGTCAGGATTGATTAGATTTTGCTGATGTAGCTCCTAATTTCAGTGTCTGCCCCCCACCCTCCTCAAAGAAGGGGAATAATAGAGGGTTTTCTTTTTTCCCATTGCATAACCATTGCAGAGGGTCAGGGATATATGTTCATTGCTATTATTCAGAATCACATGCACAATCTCCAAATGTGCTGACTACTAAATTGGATTAAGTAGAAAGCATGCTGAATCACACTGCCTATGAAATTATCCATGAAGAAATAGCATGCATTACATAAACTAAAACAAGCCACATGGCCACACCAACCTCTATGACGACTAGAACTCAACTCCAGACCCAGCTGAACTGGATATATTTGAGAAAAAAGAAACATCATAGGAGAAGAGCTAAAGAAAAATTTCATCATTGAAAAGCTAAGTAATAAAAATAAATCATAAGAGAGTAAAGGAAAGAAATAAAGAACCTGCCATGGAGGCAGGCTAGGGGAGGGGGAGGGAACCGGGGATATTGGTGGTGAGAAATGGGCACTGGTGGAGGGATTGGTGCTGGAACACTGTATGACCAAAACCCAAATATGAACCTCTTATGAACATCTTTGTAACTGTATATCTCATGGTGGTATAAAAATACTTAAAAATAAATTAAATAAATCATAAAATCAAAGAAATAAATTATCCTTCTATATTAATTAATTTATATTAATATATGTAATATATTAATTAATTTAATGTATTGATTAATTGTATCAATTAATTTACATTAATTTATATTTGGGGAATCTCCAGATTACAAAAATAAAATAGTGTCAGGAATATGTAAAGGACGTTTTTGCTAGGAAGAGGCAGGAGGGGGAGGTAAAGGAGATGGGAAAGCCATACCCAGTGGTGCTCTGGAACTACTCCTGGCTCAATGCTGGGAGTTGTCCTTGTTAGTGCTTAGTATCATGTGATACCAGTTTGCATATAAAATTCAAGCATTTTATATGCAAAGAATGTGCTCAGCCTTTTGAGTTAACTCTCTTGCCCTGCAAAGGAATTCTTTCAACAGCTTCCACCCAAAAGAAAGATATCAAATCACTGTCACATTTTAGCAAAAATACATACTCTAAAATTTTGTTCTTTTAGGGAGTTGTTCCCTAGCAGTGCCCCAGGGTACAGTGGTCACTCTGAATAATACTTGGTTAGCTTGGAGGTACAGGTTTGATGACTTAGTGATCAAGCCCAGAAATGCAATACCCCTTGAATTCCCCTTCAGGGGACCACCAGGGCTACACTTAGCAATATTCAGAAGCCATGCAGTGCTAGGGATCAAAATGGGAGGCCGTACACATGCAAGGCATGCTCTCCAGCAACTTGTGCTATCTCTTGGCCTCTAGCAAAAAAATTTTGAAAACTTTCAACATCTGTTACTTACCAGAGAAGGGGACTTATCTGAAAAAAAATTGTTATATAAAATGATTTAGAGCTTAATTTTTTCTTAGATTACTTCTGAATGTGCTATCACAGCAGACTCCATTGCCTCCTGAGATAATACAGCTAAAAATTTTTTTGAGATGGGTTTAGTATAGAAGAGAAATTAGTGCTTTACTTAGGCATAACCTTGGGCAATTCTCTTGTTATTACTTACTAAGGTTTGCTATTCATAAATGCTTGACACCCACACACACTGCAGGGATGATGGAAGGGTTAGTGTGCTAATGCTTGAGAATTCCTTGAACCAACAAACACCAAGGTGCTGAAACCAATTTAAGAAATCTTTCTAAATCAGACTCCATAAACTCATCTCTTGTTCCTCTACTAAAAATATTAGCACAATCTATAAGATGTGATAGTTTAGCAGAATTAGAAGATTATTCTTTTACATACCTCAACTACATAATCAGAACAATTATGTTCCATTATCCTGCCTTTCCTCAAGTTGTTCAATACTTAAAAGCTCTTCAAACTTTACTGCTCAAAAGCTCACTATGGACCATCAATTTTTCCTTCTGTGCTGATTCCAGTTACGACAACCTAAAGAGATCTTCAAAGTAGTTATTCACATCGCACTTACATCAAAAACTCATTATCACCTACAGTCCATAGAGCCAACTGGATCGTGTTCATAAGACTCAGACAAAGGTTGAACAGAGAAGTTACATGTGGCATAAAGTTTTATAAAGTAGTATCTATACCTATCTGACTTAACCTTAACTTTTCACCTTTCAGCTTTATTGCCCCCTCAATTAAGTTTATCTTTTGCCCCTCTTAAATGCTTCATTTCATCAGACTGGCCTTAATGCCTTATGTGTCTTAGAACTTATTCATGGATTACACACTAATACACTCACAAATGTGATTTTTCTTTTATTTAAAAAGCAACTCTTTTCTTAGTTGTTCAGATGCAATTAAATAAATTTTATAATTTTTTGTAAATACTCAAACTTTAAATTTATCAATACTAAATATAATAGAAAAATTTAACACATTACTTGGCTATTAAAATATATTGTTAACTAAATATTTATTGCAGTACTTTATAATATTATTGATGAACTAGGCAATTTATAAAGACATTGACTATAATCATATAGTTTCCTCATCATTAACAATATATTTTGTTTAAAAATATATTTCAAAATTGTGTTGAATCTCAGAGTTTTGTTAATGAGAATGTCATTAAAAATAAATATATATATATAATGCAGGTTTTTTAAATTTTTTTTATTTTTACAATTACAAAGATATACAATTAAAAAAGTTCCAGCACCCATCCTGCCACCAGTGCCCATCTCCCACCACCAACGTCGGTTCCCTCCCTCTCCCCCAGCCCTGTTCCTGGCAGGTTCTTTATTTCTTTCCGTTTCTCTCTCTTTCTCTTTTCCTTCCCTCCAGACTATGGATTACAGAACATATATTAAAGGGTTGACTGTGTATCTTTTGCCTCTATTTATGCTCAGTTCTAGGTTGTATAATGCAGTTTTTTTAACCAGTTAATAACATTACTTTATCAATACCTGTTATGTTTTAGTGGTGTACCCTTAATTTGAGTTGTCATGAAGCTTTCCTTTGACAACTGAGAAAAAACAAGAGCACTTACAGGGGCTGGAGGGAAAGCACAGGGGGAGGGCGTTTGCCTTGCAAGTGGCCCAAGCGGGTTCTATCCTAGACATCCTATATTTTTCCCCAAGCACTATCAGGAGGAATTCCTGAGTGCACAACCAAGAATAACCCCTGATCTTCTCAGGGTGTGACCCAAAAAGGATAAAAAATAAATTAATAATAATAACAACAACAACAACAAAGAGCACTCACAAAAACTTGAAGGAAAAAAACTTGAAAAAACTACTTTGCTTCTTCTTTTAACCTTTACCTTCACCATGGACCACTCTCAGGTCAATCCATTGATGAATATAACATGTGGAACAGTGACCAGGCAGCTCAATTTTACCAAACAAAGCCTCAGATATGTCCAACAATTCTGCTGCCTAATGACCTATTGCTAAACATAGATAACCTCATTAATCCCAGTTCAGATCAACAGTTATCAATCACTCCACATACTCCACTGTTGCATGCTACTCAGGTTTTGAATTTTATGTTGCTAAAGATAATTGATACATTAAAGTATTGTTATTGATTTGAAATTAATAGAAAATGAGACTTGGGGCTAAAGCAATAGCACAATGGGTAGGGTATTTGTCTTATATGTATCAACCCAGTTTTGATCCTCAGCACCCCATATGATACCCTGAATCTTCCAGGAGTGATCTCTGGGTGCAGAGCCAGGAATAATCCCTGAGCAGTGGCAGGTATGGCCACAAAACTAGAAAAGAAAGTTTAGAAAATGAGTTCAAAAGAGTTCTATGACTTAGAAGTTCACAACAAGAAAATTCAGGACTAAAAATTTTGCTCAAATACATTTCCCACCCTATCTAAAGTTTTAAAAATAAATATTCCAAGATCATGAAAAAGTCTGCTCAAGAACTTTAAGATTAAGTCCCAGAACTTCATTGATTTTAGTTATCATCAATGGAATATAAGAATTATGTGAACTATAAAATATACAAACTTTGAATATAAAAATTAATATATTTTACATACACATAATGTGAATGTAAAATTTAAAATGAGATTGAGGAACTTAAGAAATAACACAGCCAGTAGGGCTTTTGCCTTCCATGTTGCCAACCCAGGTTTGATTCATGTTACACGGTAAGTTCCCGCAAGCCTCAGGAATGATTACTGAGTACAAAGCTAGGAGTAAGACAGGAGCACTGGCATGTGTGGCTTCCAAAATAAGTAAATATAATAGGGGGCCGGAGTGATAGTCCAGCAGGTAGGGCGTTTGCCTTGCACTTGGCTAGCCCATACCGGCCTGGGATCGGTCCCTGTCATCCCATATGGTCCCCCAAGCACCGCCAGGAGTAATTCCTGAGTGCAGAGCCAGGAGAAAAGCCTGAACATTGCTGGGTGTGACCCCAAAAAAGCAAAAACAATAATAATAATAATAATAATAATAATAATAATATAATGAATGAGGTAGAGTTTGAGAGAGATAGTACAGGGATAAAATATTGGCTTTGCAAATATCCCTGATTCCCATTATGTGAACTGTCTTTGTATCTTGGTCATTATTTCTTTTGATGTGCAGAAGCTTTTTAGTTTCCTATAGTCCATTGTTTATCTTTTCTTCTAGTTGTTTTGTTAGTGATCTTTCATCTTTGAATATATCCTTAGCTTCAATGCCTTGGAGGGTTTTTCCTATATTTTCTTTGATGTACTTTATGGATTCAGGTCTGATATTGAGATCTTTAATCCATTTTGTTCTGATTTTCTTGCATGGTGTTAGACAGAGGTCCAAATTCATTTTTTTACATGTTGCTGCCCAATTTCCCTAAAACCACTTGTTGAAGAGGCTTTCCTTGCTCCATTTCACACTTTTTGTTCCTTTATCAAAGATTAATTGTTCATGTATTTGAGGCTGGTTGTCAGGATACTCAACTCTATTCCATAGGTCCATAGATCTGTTTTTATTCCAATACCATGCTGTTTTAATTACTACTACTTTGTAGTAGAGTTTGAAGTTTGGAAAGATGATGCTTCCCATCTTTTCCCAACGATTGCTTTAGCTATCCACGGGGGTTTATTATTCCATACAAATTTCAGGAGTGTTTGGTCAATTTCTTTGAAGAATGTCATGGGTATCCTTATAGGGATGGCATTGAATCTGCATAAAGCTCTAGGGAATATTATCATTTTGACAACATTGATTCTCCCCATCCATGAGCAGGGAATGTGTTTCCATTTCCTTATGTCCTCTTTTACTTCTTGAAGTAACGTTCTGTAGTTCTCTTTGTAGCAGTCCTTCCATTCTTCATAGACTGATTCCTAGGTATTTGATTTCTGTGGCACATTGTGAATGGGATCATTGTCTTAATATCTCTTTCTTCTCTTTCATTATTTGTATATAGGAAAGCCACTGACTTTTTGGTATTGATTTTGTACCCTGCCATTCTACTCTAGGTATCTATTGTTTCTAGGAGATTTTTGGTAGAAAGTTTAGGGTTCTGTAGGTGTAATATGTCATCTGCGAATAATGATAGCTTGACTTCTTCCTTGCCTATCTTGATGCCCTTAATGTCCTTTTCTTCTCTGATTGCTATGGCAACTACTTCCAGTATGATATTGAATAGAAGTGGTAAGAGCGGGCAACCTTAACATGTCCCCAATCTTAGGGTGAAGGCTTTTAGTTTTTCCCCCATTAGAATGATACTCTCTGTGGGCTTTTGATATATGACTTTGACTATATTGATGTAATTTATTTCAATTCTCATTTTGTGTAGGGTTTTATTCATGAACGGGTGTTGGATCTTGTCAAATGCTTTCTCTGCATCTATCGATCTGACAAGGGGTAATATCCAGGGTATATCAGACACTGATAGAACTTTACAAAAGAAAACAGCCAACCCCATCAAAAAATGGGGAGAAGAAATAAACAGTAACTCTCCCCCAAGGAAGAAATTCAAATGGTCAAAAGACATATGAATAAATGCTCATCATCATTAGTCATCAGAAAGATACAAATCAAAACAACAATGAGATATCATCTCAGACCACAGAGACTGGCACATATCCAAAAGAGGAAGAACAACAAGTGCTGGTGTGGATACAGGGGGAAAGGGGACTCTCATCCATTGTTGGTGGGAATGTCGACTGGTACAGCCTTTTGGAAAAATAATATGGACATTCCATTGTTGGTGGGAATGTCGACTGGTACAGTCTTTTGGAAAAACAATATAGACATTCCTCCAAAAACTAGAAATTGAACTCCCATTTGACCCAGCCATACCACTTCTGGGAATATGCCCGGGAAGCAAAAACATGCAGCAGAAAAACCATCCTCACATTTATGTTCATAGCAGCACTATTCACATAGTCAGAATCTGTAAACAAGAGTGCCCGAGAATTGATGACTGGATAAAGAAACTTTGGTACAGCTACACAATGGAATACTATGCAGCTGTTAGGAAAAATGAATTTATGAAATTTGCCTAAAAATGGATGGACATAGAGAGGATCATGTTGAGTGAAATTAGCCAGAAGGAAAAAGACAGATATAAAATGACTGCATGTATTTGCATGACATAAATATATGTGTATATATATTGTGTCTTTAGACACAATAAATACATTTTGATTTTGTTTTTCAGAGCATGTTCCCAATTTTCACTTTCAATAAGAATATTTTAGAGATATTGAAAGCAAAAAATGTGTATATATACACATATTATGATAACAATATCCAAGGTCAGGCATCAATGTGGATCAGGAGGTCTTGTCAAAGATGAAAATTGCCACAAATGTGTGGGAGTCAGAGGTTAGGTAAGACAGAGAAGGGGACAGTGTGCTAATAATTTCCGAAAGTGCTATTACTCACTTAGAACTGAGCATTAACTGCAGGCAAAAGAGACACATGATAACTTTTTGATCACTTGAATCCGTTATTCATCGATTTGCTCGAGCGGGTGCCAGTAACATTTACATTGTACCCTATCACGCGTCAATGTAGCCAAATGGCATCTGGTTGATCCAGGAATATGAAGAGCCTCAAACCGTTCCTTCAGGGTCTTGACAAGGAAGTCTGACCATCTTGTAGGTGGGCGGCCATGTGATCTTTTGACACCTGTGGGATCCAGTCGGTAACAGCTCTAGTCCAGCAGTTGTCTCCAAATCACCTTACATGTCCAGCCCATCTGATTTTCTATGCCTTGGCAAACGAGACAGCTCATTGAGGTTTGTAGGGAGTACAAGATGCCGCTCTATCTAATATTCATTGATTTACAGAAAGCCTTTGATTCTGTGGAGACTGAAGTGGTTATCGAAGCCCTAGCCAAACAGGGTGTTCAAACCCAATACATCAAGATCCTTCGTGAGCTGTATTACGGATTCACCACCAGGATCTCACCGTTCTACAAAGAAGTGATCATTGATGTCAAAAGAGGGGTTTGACAGGGTGATACCATTTCACCAAAACTCTCAGTGCCACCCTCAAGAACATCATGCGGCAATTAGAATGGGAAGGAATGGGAGTGAAGATAGATGGTCGGCAACTACACCACCTCCGCTTCGCTGATGACATCATTTTAATAACACCAAACATTAGCCAAGCCGCACAAATGCTGGCTGACTTCGACCAAGAATGTGGAAAGATAGGTCTACAGCTGAATCTAAAGAAAACTATGTTTATGAAAAATGAACTAGTTCCAGAGGCCCCATTCACTCTCAATGGAACAAACATCTCTGAATGCAGCAGTTATGTGTACCTAGGTCGAGAAGTCAACATGATGAACGACCTAAAACCTGAGCTGTGCAGGAGGAATAGAGTGCAATGGAATGCCTTCAAAGGCATCAAAGAAATAGCTAAAAGGACAAAGAACCTCCGCCTCTGGGCACATCTCTTTGACTCCACCGTTCTTCCTGCATTAACATATGGCTTAGAGACCTGGGCCCTAGGAAAGCAGGATGAGAATGCTATTTGTGTCTCCCAGAGAGGAATCGAAAGAGCTAGGCTTGGAATATCATGCCTAACTCAAGTGAGAGAAGGAATCGGAGTTCTGACCTCCGTAGCTATGATAACCTCTAAGTTTATGTATTACAATCCGCCATATGTAAGAGAAGAGAGAGAGAGAGAGAGAGAGAGAGAGAGAGAGAGAAGACAGATAAAGAACCTACCATAGAGGCAGACTAGGGGACGGGGAGGGAATAGTGGACATTGGTGGTGGGAACTGGGCACTGGTGGAGGGATGGGTGCTAGAATACTGTATGGCCGAAATCCAAACATGAACATCTTTGTAATTGTTTATCTCACAGGGATGCTGTCTCATTTGTCAAGGTATTGAAAATCAGATGGGCTGGGCATGTAATGTGATTTGGAGATGAATGCTGGACTAGAGCCATTACCGACTGGACCCCACGGGATGTCAAAAAATCACGTGGTCACCCACCTACAAGATGGTCAGACTTCTTCGTCAAGACCCTGAATGATGAATTTTTCATATATTCAAAAAATGACACGATTACATTACTATTATTGCAAAAGTTTTCATATATGCTTATCTTAAAATTGACCTATTTGGTTATGTTTTATAATCTCCTCAATATATAAGTTTCTTATATAAGGAAGGTTTGATATATCACATTTCACCTTATCTGTTAAAAACTGTAAATCAAGAAAAAAATTACCCTGCACTGTAGTTGTGCCGTTTCTATACTATTAAGCTAATGGTATTGTGCAACTCTAATGAAAATATAGATGTCACTGTTTCAAATTATATACTTCGAGATAGTTCCTAATTCTTAGAAATCTTCAGAAACAACCCAAGTTTCTCAGGTTCATCAAGGGTTTGCATTCCAAACCTGCCATGTCTTGGAACAGTCCCAAACCTATCACAATTTCACGAGTGATTTGTCCTACTGATAAGTTCTCCCTGATTAGAACAATTCACTGTGGAGTAATTTGGGAACTAGCTGCTTGGTCTAATTATTTGAAATACATTTTTGCCTAATAACAATAGGAAGTGTGGAACTTCTAAAGGGTTTATATGACTGACATCAATTCAGAAATCATGCATTTGTGTTCCTACCCCTTACACTCCCCAGCACAACTGAACACAGCCCAGCCACTCCTGAATCCGGGCTTCTAAAGACACAATATACACTTTGATTTTGTTTTTCAGAGCATGTTCCCAATTTTCACTTTCAATAAGAATATTTTTAGAGATATTGAAAGCAAAATGTCTTGAAAATGTCTTAAAACTTCCCTAAGTTTCTTTCCAAATGTCATGATTTTTGGAAAAGACCACACCAAGTGGTAAAGAGATGGACAAGACTGCAAACACTTCTAAAATCTCTTTGGAGCTATTCCATGTACCACATTATATATGAACTGAGAAATGAAACATCTGTGACTAATACAAAATTGAGTCTGTCTTAAATTATAATTAACAGCAATGAGAAAATGTTGTCTGTTCACTTATTCAGAGAATAAAGTCATCTTTTTACCATTAAAAGCTTGAGCCAGTGATTATTATTTGTATAATTGCCCTGCCCAGCGCTTTTTTTCCAATTGCAGCACAAAATTCTCAAAAGAATAATAACAGGACTCTCACTACAATTTAGTAAGGTCTTCAAAAATTAGTTTTCTGGGGACTTTGAGCTCTCCATAATATTTAATCTAAAGACCTCTTTTGGCCCCATATCAAATATTCATACCATTTCTTTTTGCACCAAACAGTAAGTAGATAGAATTTAAGCTTCTAGCTCAGAAAATAGAGAGTGCTAATTTTTCTCCTGACAAAACTTCCAACAGTATGTAACAAAGGAGAAGAGAATAAATTAAATTTCCTTGGGGTACCATGCTGAGGCCTCAAAGCTGCACTTATGGAAGAAGAAATGAGTCTGCCGATCATACATCAGAGTTATACCACAAATATGGATACCTGGTTTCCAAGGTCCCTGAGCCTCTTCGGATGCCCACTGCACTGAGACTGACCCTTTAAACTGGTTAGTCCACATCTATTTTGCTAATCTTCCTAATGGCTTAGAGCCCAACATTTATCCTTTAATTTTTTTTTGTTTTTTATTTTGGGGGCCACACCAGACAATTCTCAGGGGTTACCTCTAACTATGCATTCAGGAACTTCTCCTAGTGGTCTTGGTGGGCCATATAGGATGCCAGGGAACAAAATCAGATCAGCCACAAGCAATGCAAGTGCCCTACCCACTGCACTATCTCTCTGGCCCCATCATTTCTCCTTTCTAACTATTTAGTTACAACACAGTCTTCAGATAAGGGGCTGATCTCATCTTCCACCCTGTAGGACTTTGTTTGAATTGACATTATTGCTTCAGAATCCAAAAATTCCATTAGTTTCAAGGCCTTATGTTTTTTATTTGTTGACTCATATCTCAAACTGAACAAGGATCCACTTGAAGGGGATCAGAGCAATAGTATAATGGGAATTCCACCTAAGTTTGATCCCTCACACTCTACATGGCCCCTGAAGCCTTCCAGGAATGATATGTGAGGGCAGAGCCGGAGTAAGCCCTGATCACCCCTGGGTATGGTAAAAAAAAATCTACATGAGGGCAAAATATTTATATTTACTTAGATTCCTCATAATAAAAAATCAATATTAATATATTATGACATAAAATACTAATCTTTATTAATAGCAAGAACAATTTCTTGAACATATGCAACATACTTTAAATCTTCAGTATCTGGGAGTGGGTTAAGCCTTGCATAGGCCTGACCCAAAAATATATCCCTGGTGCCACATGGTTCCCCAAAGTTCACTAGGTTTAAACTTGGAGGGCCCTAAGCACTGTAAGGTAGCCCTAGGAGTACTTGAAAACCATGTTTCAAGCAGCATCACTTCCTGGAGTTCTAGTATTGAACCACCAAGTGGTTGTCCAATATTGGTGAGTAATGATCCCTGGGTCTTTGAGCACTGCTTCCAAGGCCTCCCCAAAACATTATTTCAGTACCCTTATATATTTCTTTCTACTTAAATTTCACATTTATTCTGAACAGTAGGCCAGGACAAGAAAATGGTCACGTGATACAGATATGGAAAGTAAAACAAATAATCAAGAAGAAAACTAATGGGACTCAGCAGAGACTATACACTAAGTGTTCTTTTTGCTACCAATGTCACAAAAGTTTTCTGGGAGACTGCCATTGCAATAACAAAAATATTAAGCTTCAAAGAGACTATAAGTTGAGTTTAGTTTATTTCCTACCTGTTTTCTAGTGCTAATTCTAGTGATCTGTCAGATCACTCTGGTACCCAATCAAGCCTATTCTGTCTTCCATGCCTGCAGAAGCCTCACCTTCTTCCCTTCCCCAATATTATTCAGTCACTCAGCTCTGGTTCTCCTTGCTGGCTCTTTCTCACTGTTCCCAAGCTACCTGCCTCCCTATAACATGAATACTAGTTTCATTAAAATAATCCAACCCCTATTCAATGTCCTCCTACATCTTGGCACCCTAAACTATTGATTTCCTAGTCCCTAAGAACGGGTATGTTCTGTATAGAGCAAATTAACTGCATATTGAGCATAAGAATATACATAGTAATGTATTACAATTTTCAAAGAAAACAGATACCTATGATACAAATTTAATTCTAAGGCTAATAAGAAAAAATATCCAAAATTAATGCTTTGACACATTCCCTCTGCTCTCTAGCAACCTGATGACTTTATTTCTCTTTATACTCTATGTTACTGTCTCAGATATTTTAAAGTCCCCTAGACCTTGAAGTATATGACAAATGCATTTATATAAAACAGTTAAATGGGTTAGCATAATGCAACAGGTTTTTAAAACCACAAAATGTTGAATGGTAAATAGAGATGCGATTGAAGGACATGGTGCACAGTTGTTACAAATGCCAACTCATTTTATTTCCACCACCATGAAGAATATAAGAGTTAGAAAGGTTAAGTAATCTGTTTAATTTGCACATTCAGTCACAGAGCCCTCGTCCTCTGAACCTCATCCTCTGAACCCCAATAATATTTTTTCTACTACTAAACATAAAAATAATCAGAGAGCTTCCCACTAGGTGCTCCCGTGGCAGGCAGCCCCTGAGCCACTCCGCTCCAGGAGAAAGGGCTCCAGCTTTGAGGAGGGGACCATAGCCCCACCCAGCATCCTCGAACCTTCCACTGCAGGACCCCCTGACTCCAGAACCACCCACCGACACCCCAAATTTCAAAACCGCGCTGGACGCTAGTGCGATCGGCCTCAAGTATTCTCTATCTACCTGAGATACCACTGAGCATTGGCCCCTACACTCTTTGCTATACGTCCATAGCTGCAAAGTAATTCAGGCACCTACTAACTCTATTGACTAGTCACCCAGAACACACATTTTCGACCTATGATAGTCATTGTGGTAAAACAGCGCAGAAGTCCTTCAAGCTCTACGATTGAAGTCACTAATACAGATGAGTCCAGCAATAACGATGAGCTATATAACCTCTCTGAAAAGGAACTTTGGAAGCAACTGTTAAAGATGTACAAGGAAATAAAAGAAACAATGGAATTCAAAGTCAATAAAATACAGGAGGACATGAGAGCAGAATTGAGTAAATTTCAGACCAAAGTACAAGCAGAAATGACAGATATTAAAAATGAGGGAAGTGAACTGAAAAACACAGAAGAAGGCCTCCAAACAGAGTAAGAGCTACTGAAGAAAGAATTAGTGATCTGAAGACAACGCTCATAGATTCTGTAGACAACACCAGAAGATGGAAAAAAGACTCACAATCAATGAACAGACTACCAGAGAAAATCGGGATGAAGCCAAAAGGAACAACATACGCATCATTGGGGTCCCAGAAGGGCAAGAAGAAAACCCTGATGAAGAAGAAACTGTCAAAGCCATCATTGCTGAGAAGTTCCCTGAACTGAAGAAAGCATGCTCCCAGATATAGGAGGTACGAAGGATACCAGCTAAAAGAAATACCAATAAGAATACTCCAAGACACATCCTTATTAATATGACAAAAACGATAGACAGAGATAGAATACTGAAAGCAGCAAGATAAAAGAAGGAAATCACATACAAAGGAGCATCCCTGAGATTTACAGACTTCTCAGATGAAACACTCCAAGCCTGAAAACAATGGTGGGGTATTGTAAAAAGACTCAATGAACTTCAGGCCTCACCAAGAATTCTTTACCCAGCTAGACTTACTTTCAGATGTGAAGGAAATATACACAACTTCATGGATAAACAACAACTCAAGAAATTCATAGACTAAAAACCAACTCTCAAAGAAGGATTGAAGGGTCTATTGTAAAATAAGACAACCCAAAACCACAACAAGTTTAAACAGAAAGATGGCACAAAAATCCAATGAAAATAATCTCTCTCAACGCCAATGGTCTAAATGCACCAATTAAGAGACACAGGGTGGCAAAATGGATTAAAAAACTGAATCCAACATTCTGCTGCCTACAAGAAACACATCTGAATAACCAGAGCAAACACAGACTCAAAGTCAAAGGCTGGAAGACCATTCTCCACGCAAACAACCCCTCCAAAAGAGGCGGGTGTGGTCATACTCGTATCTGACAATATAGATTTCAGGCTGAAAAAGGTTAAAAGGGACAATGAAGGTCATTTCTTAATAATTAAGGGGTATGTATACCAGGAAGAAATCACACTACTAAACATATATGCCTCGCCTGGCGCATATACAAAGGAGCAGTAATTAAAACAGCATGGTACTGGAATAAAAACAGACCTGTGGACCTATGGAATAGAGTTGAGTATGCTGACACCCACCCTCAAAGACATGATCAGTTAATCTTTGATAAAGGTGCAAAGAGTCCAAACTGCAGTAAGGAAAGCCTCTTCAACAAGTGGTGCTGGGAAAACTGGACAGCTACATGTAAAAAATGAATTTGGACCTGTGTCTAACACCTTGCACAAAAAACCAGATCAAAATGGATTAAAGAACTCAATATCAGACCTGATTCCATAAAGTACGTTGAAGAAAATTATAGGAAAAACCCTCCACGACATTGAAGCTAAAGACATCTTCAAAGGTGAAACACCATTAACAAAGCAACTAGAAGAAAATATAAACATATGGGACTACATGAAACTGAAGAGCTTCTCACCTCGAAAGAAACAGTGACCAAGATAGAAAGACAGTCCACAGAATGGGAAAGAATATTCACCCAATACCCATCTGATAAGGGGTTAATATCCAGGATATATCAGGCACTGGTACAGCTATATAAGAAAAAAAACAGCCAACCCCATTAGAAAATGGGGAGAAGAGATGAACAGAAACTTTGACAAGGAAGAAATCCAAATGGCCAAAAGGCATATGAAAAATGCTCATCATCACTAATCATCAGAGAGATGCAAATCAAAACAACAATGAGATATCACCTCACACCACAGAGACTGGCCCATATCCAATAGGGTAAAAGCAACAAGTGCTGCGTGGATGCAGGGAAAAGGGGACTCTCATACATTGTTGGTGGGAATGTCAACTTGTATAACCTTTCTGGAAAACATGATGGACATTCCTCCAAAGACTAGAAATTGAGCTCCCCTTTGACCCAGCCATACCACTCCTAGGAATATACCCTGGGAAGCCAAAAACACACAGCGGAAACACAATCCGCACTTTTATTTTCATAGCAGTACTATTCACAATAGCCAGAACCTGGAAACAACCAGGATGCCCGAGAACTGATGACTGGATAAAGAAACTGTGGTACATCTACACAATGGAATACTATGCAGCTGTCAGGAAAAATGAAGTTATGAAATTTGCCTATAAATGGATGGACATGGAAAGAATCATGTTGAGTGAAATGAGTCAGAAGGAAAGAGAGAGACATAGAATGACTGCATTTATTTGCATGACATAAATATACCAGGTGATCTTACCAAAAGTGGAAATTACCACAAGCGCATGGGGAGTCAGAGGTTAGGTAAGATAGAGAAGGGAACATGTGTGAATAAATGTCAAAAGGTCTGATACAACATAGAACTGAGCATTAAATACAGACAAATAAATGCAAATGATGGCTTCTAAGTGTATGTAGTGCAACCCACAATGTGTAGGAGAAGGAAAAGAGAGAGGGAGAGAGAGAGGAGATAAAGAACCTGCCATTTAGGCAGGACATGGGAGGGGGAGGGAATTGGGGACATGGGTGGTGGGTGATGGGCACTGGTGGAGGGGGGGTGCTGGAACACTGTGTGACCGAAACCTCCAAACCGTGAACAACGTTGTAATTGTATATCTCACGGTGGTATAATAAAATGTTTAAAAAAAATAATAATCAGAGAGGGGTAGGAATAATAGCACAGATGATAAGATGCTTGTCTTGTATGAGGTTGACCAAGGTTTGATCCCCGGCATCCCATAAGGTCAATACAAACAGTAATAAAAATCAGATTTTGAAAACCAGATCAAGAAATTGTATTTCTTTCATTCTCTAGGCATTCAAATCTATTTTATATCTTTATTGGGAAATAATGTTTGAGATTCCAATGAATGGATGAGTGGAAAGATCACTAGCAGGCTAATGCTCAAACTTAACCAAGAATAGGGGGTTTCCTGACAACATAGGAGTCAATGTGAAAACAAAAACAGGGAGTGAGGTTGATGAAGGAATTGAGTAAGGTGTGGTGAAACTAAGATGGTGCAACACAACATGAAAAGATAAAGAAAACAATGAAGCCACATACTTCTCGAGCATAGCATCTCTCCTGTTCCATTCAGAAGTCCCTGCTATAAGTGCCTCTTAAGATTGTTGAGATAGACATATTTCAGGTGAGTGGAATGAGGGAATGCCATCTCTCCTGTAATATGAACATTCTCTCTTGTTGCACACTGGTTTCTTTTTTTTAGCTTTGGAGTCATAGCCTGGATGTGCTCCGGGCTTACTCCTGACCCTGCTCTCTGGCAAAGCTTGGGAACATACATGATGCAGGGGTTTTACAACATGCAAGTCATGCAAGTTAGGCACTCTATCCATTGTACTATCCTTACAACCCAAATATGGACTCTTTCAAAAATGTTTCCAACTGGTGTCAGCACCTTAAAAAGGAGGGAGTCCTTGAATGTTGACACTAGAGTTGTTGGTCCCATCTACAGCAAAAGGTAAAAAAAAAGCATATACCACTAGCCAAATGGTATGCCATCATTACAGAGTAAGCATGAAAGAATGTGTGAGAGTGTTAGAAGGTGTTGCTATATTAAATATTATGACTGATGATGTATCTGAAGCATGTGAAACATACCAGACAAAAACAGTTCTGTACCAGTCTCTGAGATTTGGACTAATTGTCTACTGATCACTTGATACTTGACATCCCTTTATTTGTCAATTGGCTCTAGCGGGTCCGAGTAACATTTCCATTTGACCTATCACATGCCAGTGTAGCCCAATGGCATCTAGTTGCTTCAGGAATACGAAGAGCCTCAAATCGCTCATTCAGGGTCTTGACAAAGAAGTCTGACCATCTTGTAGGTGGGTGGCCATGTGATCTTTTGACATCCCATGGGATTTATCTCCAAATTACCAAGAATCTTCTACCCACCCCTCTCAGAGAGCACGGCAAGCTACTGAAAGTAAACTGCCCTCACGGCAGAGCCTGGCAAGTTATCCGATGCGTATTCGATATGTCAAAACCAGTAATAACGGTCGAGCTGATTATTATCCAAATCAGGTTTACCTGATTTCAACTTATTTCCTGTTAGTATTCTCCTGAGATATTTATTCTTTCTAATATATCAGATTTAAGTTATCAACCCTGGTGCCAAGTATTAAGATAGTCACATTAAAATTGCTGGCTTAAAGTTTAATTGTATTGATCAGATTTTTACAGGCAGCACTCACGAAAAAATATTAGCTATGCTATGCTGACTGTAACATTGACTGGAATAGTTATTGAACATAAAACCTACCCTGTCATGCAACCTGTAAATGCACAAAAGCAAACACAAACATGCTTTGGACTGATTCTCACCTCCCTGGATTCTGCATTCCTTTTTTATCTCTGTAGCAATAGGTTAAGAGCCCCTCAAATATTTGGGATTGTTCCATAAACTGAGAAACTGAGGAATCAATATAGGTACAAAAGCATCTTTAACTTCTGGTGCATTATGAATGGCAAATAAGCAGCAATGAAAATTGAAAACCAAAACAAGCAATACACACATATGCATAAATACACACACACTTACACACACACACACACAAACACACACATTCAATATTGGTCAGCAACTGAATAACAGGTAAATCATTAGCTGCCTCTTGAATTGTAATGGTAAGAAAAGATGATAATCCTATTTATCCACATCTGCAATGTGGAATTTTACAGTTTAAATACTTACTTTGTGAAGAATTGAAACTTTGGTCCCCAACTTGCTAAATATAGGCTAGAAAAATCACACTGATTTTTCTTCCAAAATTGATAGAAATAATTCAGACCTCAACAGAACCATAGAAAGTATTCAATGAGATAATGTGGTAAACACATTTTGTACACATGCTATTCAGTAAATGTTTCACACTTCTACTTCTTTAAAGGGCTGTTATGAGAATTGAATTACAGTAGGATATTTTTTATTAAAAATATTTTTTGGAGTGGAAATTACCACAAGTGCATGGGAGTCAGAGGTTTGGTTAGATAGAGATGGGAACATGTGTGAATAAATGTCTAAAGGTCTGATACCAACATAGAACTGAGCATTAAATACAGACAAAAAATGCAAATGATGGCTTCTAAGTGTACGTAGTGCAACCCACAATGTGTGGGAGAAGGAGGAGAGAGAGAGAGGGAGAGAGAGAGGAGATAAAGAACCTGCCATTTAGGCAGGATGTGGGAGGGGAGGGAATTGGGGACATGGGTGGTGGTTGAGGGGCACTGGTGGAGGGCGGGTGCTGGAACACTGTGTGACCAAACCCCCCAAGCTTGAACAACGTTGTAATTGTATATCTCACGATGGTATAATAAAATGTTAAAAAAAAATAAATGAATAAAAATAAAAATAAAAAAAATATTTTTGGTTTTGGAGTCACATCTGGTTGTACTTCAGGTTTACCCCTGGTTCTGTGCTAGTAATCACCCTGACTGAGCTCAGGGAACTCACTCACTCTATGTGAAGTGCTGGGATAGAACTAGACTCAACCTCATACAAGGTAGTAGAGTTAACCCTTGTTCTATCTCTTCAGCTCATTTGATAAAATTTCAAGGTTCGAAATAATTATAAAGCATTATAATAATGGTGATTCTTCATTTCCATTTTCTCCTCTTTTCAAAAGACTGGTGTTCTTTAGTGAAGAAATGGTTTGTGGTTAAAAGACAAGCTAATGCAGACAGTGAAAATCTAATGTTCTCCATTCATTTCTAGTTTGCTGGTACTTGGAAACTTTGCAAATAAAACCAATCAGTTCCAATTAACTTTCCTGGAAATGAGGAGTCAAAAATAAAAGAGCAAGTTAGACATGTATTTTTAAAAACTTTCTCAGTACTGAAAAAGCCACTGAAGACTGCATAAGAAAGAAATAATGTGCAATGACATTACTTACAAAATGCTAATTGCCGCCTAAAACAACACTATAAAATACACCAGTGAGTGGGAAAGGACAAACTGTAAGTTTCTGTGTTTCTCACAGTTTACTCATTCAATTGTTATTTGGAGAGGTACTCCAAGGAACACTCCTGCATGGTTAGCTAAGAAAGGGAATTTTCAAGGGCTGCACCTTTAATTTTAGTGAGTTTCAAAACATGGTAGAGTGGCCAGGGTAGTTTAGCAGGTAGGGGATTTGCTTGCACAAGACCAATCCAGGTTCAATCCCGGCATCCCATATGGTTCCCTGAACACTGTCAGAGTAATTCCTGAGTGCAGAGCCACGAATAACCCCTGAGCATCTCCAAGTGTGACCAAAAAAGATAAAAAAAAAATTAAAACATGGTAGAAAGCAGTAATTTCAGTCCAAAACATCAATCTAATGATTGAGAAGCTTTTAGTCAATTAGTGTGACTGATTTTCAGTAACCAGTTTTTTCAGAAACCACAACTAGTTTCAACAATGCCACTAGTGGAATGGTTGTTCTTTTCTCTCTTTTTTCTTTGAAGCATCATAATCTATATCACTGTTAATAATAGTGTCATGTATAAAATGTTTCCACCATACCCTGTGCCAAAGTGTCCACTTTCCTCCACCACTGTCTCAATATTCCTTTCCAATCACACCTGTTCCCACTTTGGTAAATAGTTCTGTGAGCCAGTTCTCAGATTCTATTGCCTTTGACTATTCGTTATTCTTGGACTATGTTTCTTTATTTCTCACAGATGAGATTATTCTGTAACTGTCCCTTTCCTGTTGGACTTTACTCTGCATGATTCCCTCCAGTTCCAACCACACAGTGGAAAATTACATAATTGCTTTTTCTCTTAGAGCTGAGGAGTATGTCCATTGTGTATGTACACCACTGTTTCTTTATCCAGTCATCTATTCTTGGACATTCAGGTTGTTTCCAGATCCTAGCTATTGTGTCTAATGCTGCATGCCACATAGGAGACAACTTTCTTTTTCTAATGGTGTTTCTAGGCCTTTAGAGTAGGTGCAGAAAAGTGAGGAATTCATACATAATTTCAATTCTTATTTTTTTGATGAAATGACCCTGTTGTTTTCCAAAGAGGCTGAACCAGTTGACATTCCCACCAATAGTGGATGAGGATTCCTTTCTTGCCCAATCCACGCCAACACTGGCTATTTTTATTATTTGTGTGTGTGCTAGTGTCACCGGTGGGAGGTGATGTCTTCTTTAGATTTGTATATCTTTGACGATGATGTGACTTTTTATTACATGTCTCAATGACAATCATTATGTCTTCTTTGAAGAAGTTATTGTTCATTTCTTCTCCCCACTCTTTGATGTCTTTTTTTGTTTTATTTTATGAGTCGAATGTCTTGGATATTAAAGTTTTATCAGATGAGAGTTGTGAGCAAATATTTTCTCCCAATCTGTGGAATTTCTCTTTATTTTAGTTATTTATTTTGTGAGGCAGAAACTTCTTAATTTGATGAGTTCCGTTTGTTTAACTTTTGCTTTCATTTCTTTGTCCAATGGTATTAGAATGATTATTCTTACAAATCTACACCCAAGGAGAAAACAACTTTAACTTGGTATGATCCTAGAAGTGTAGGAAGAAAAAAAAAACTCAGGACATTTTGTTTTACTTTAGAAGAATCACTGTTAGGCACAGATTTTGAAACATCATTAGTCCATTTCTTATTTAAAAATAAAAAGAAGAATGGCATAAAATTATTTTAAAAATAAAGTTCATTTTCACTGTCTGTATCACTGTCTTCCCATTCATTATCGATTTGCTCGAGCGGGCACCAGTAACATCTCCATATGTCCTGTCTCATGCAAGTAGAACCCAAGGGCATCTGCTTGCTGCAGCAACATAAAGAGCCTCAAACCATTCCATCAGGTCATGGGAATGAGGTCTATAATTGTTACTGGTATTTGGTATATCAAATACGACACGGGTAGCTTGCCATCGGTGCTCAGAATTACTCCCAGCTCTGCGCCTCAGAGATCACTCCCAAAGGGGTAAGTGACCCTGTGGTGTAGAGACTTGAATCATGGTCTCCTACCTGCGAAGCATGTTTTCAGCTCATTAAGCTTCTCTTCTGCACTCCAAAATAAAATTTTTCTGTATTGTTCTTACAAAGCTTATTTATGCAAGCATATCACTTACAGCTTATCCCTATGAAATTTCATTCTTCATTTAAAACAGGAAAGGACTAGCATGTTTCTAACTTTAACATATATTAAAATACAGAAAACAATAAAAATGATCATTTTAAGCTTTAAATTCTGACATGTTCTTCTATCATCTTTCTCTACCAATGTTTTCTTGAACTACAAATGCTGTTTTAATTCATTAAAGGCCCTATCTATTAAAATTTAAAAACATGGAATATGCTACTTCTGTCAAAACCCTAATTCCTCAAATAGGAAATATCTGATCTTATTATTGAACCTGATAATTCCTTGTCTAACATTGGCTTTGAAATTATTAATGCTGCAGTCAACAGACAAATGCATACTAGCTAAAGGGAAACAAAATAGCTTGGCAAGCACTGCTCCAGAATTGTACTTTAAAATTCTGTTCACCATGGAGCTTTTCCATCTTTTGAAATTTGGGAAAGGGGTAAGATAAATGCTAATGTTTTAAGTTCACACCATCTAGCAAAACCATCCAAATCATTTTGGTGTGCTGAGATTTTATTTCTAATCTTTCGGTGCAAATGCTTTGTTAAATCCTGATGACAACTTTTATGCATAATGCATAAAATAAACTTTGGCAACATCTAAGGCACTTCTAAAGGCATGTAAACCCCTTCAGAAGCAAAACGACACATTACAGGGCATGCTGTTGCTCTAGACTGGGAATACCACACTGTAAGTTGACAGAAAGCATTGTGCTCCATATCATTAACTTCCAAATGTCTAATATGTGTAGTTACCTTGGTTTACTTGCATTCAAAATTGCATGCTATTTCTTATTCGCTTCTTCATACATTGATGCCTAGTTTATGTACCATATAAATTCAGTTCTGTCTTCAACACTTCTGGGAATCTTCACACTTTAAAAAAGCCAGATACTTCTTTCATATAATCAAGAAAATCTTGTCACTAACCAAAAAATAATATTGAAAATGTTTTAATATTTGTGTGTGAATTAGTATTTATAACATGTATCTAGCATTTGATAAATCAGAGAGCTAACTCTGTGGTTCAAATCTTAAGGCTTTTTATCTTTTGCTTATTTAAAACCATAAAAATAGAAACCAGAAGGGAAGAAGTCTTAGCATTCAAAAGTAGGTACTATAAATCCTGCCATGCAAGAGCCAAATAAAAAATAAATAAATAAATGAAAATCAGAATAATAACAATGTATCACTAGCCAGTGTCACTAAAATGATTTGTTTTACTCCTCTAATCTTAACCGTATCTAAACTGACTATAATAAATGAATAATTGCTCTGAATATAGAACAGTTAATTGAAAAACTGCACCTAGTATAAAACCAAGAAATCACAACACAAAATACAAGGTTTCACCAGTGTTTAGAAACTTGTCTCTGTCAATATTTTAAGGTTCAGTATAAATGATGCTGTTTACGATCATGCATCATAGACCATCATGAATTATGTTACATGTTCCATGAATATTAATGATTTTAAGTTACAGGACATTTCATCAACCAGGTGTGAAATTCTCCAGGAGTTTGGCTTCCTAAAAGAAAATGGTCAATCTAACAGAGCTTTATCTTGAAGCCTAGTTTTAAGGGCAGGTCTTATTCAAAAGGCATGTGCCAATTTGACAGAGTGGCCATCACTTTGAATGTGGAGGGTGTGGCATTCAGTTTACAGGCACATTGTTTGCAAAGTTCCCCTCCGGATGTTCATTTACCATTGTGTGTACAAAACAATTCAAATCCTAAGAGGGGGCAGGATATTAGAATGCAAAAACAAAAGCCTCATTGTTGATTTCAAACAGCTTTGTCCTGGGAGAGCACACATTTGTGCAAGCATCCCACAGCAGACAAAATCATTTTTAAAATTAGTTAAATGAAAACAAGGGCACAAAGAGGAGTTATCAATTATTTGGGCCACTGTAAAAATATCCTTTCTGGAGAATCTTTGAAAACGTATAGCACCCAAATTTACATAAAAGTTGTATTATATGAATATTTCTTTATTGAAAATAAAGCACTTTGGGCTCAGTTCAATAATAACAGCTTACAAGAATATAATTGAAGTTATCCAATTCTCTTCCCATTGAAAAATGACCTATAGTATACACACAGAGACACACACAAAAAAAGTCTGTCGTGCAATTTTATTGAGACTGAAGTAAAAAGGAATTGAGGTTAGGCACTGTGTAAGCATTAATGCACACCAAATGATGATATGGTCGGGGAAAATTATCCTTTTTTCTTCCCATTCCTTTTCCAAATTCTCATCTTGTTCTACCTCCTGCTGAGCTCCTATTGACTTCAAAGAAAGGTCCATGGGGGTCCAGAGCAAGATGAGAATTTGGCCCCGCATGCATAATTTTTGTGCACTCTTATTCATAACATACACAATAAGCACTGGATTTGAAAAGGCTCTAACAGAGACTGATAATGGCTCCCAAACGATCTCGAATCTTCTTGGTACACTGAATGATATCACCAATTGTGATTTGAAATGCTGAAAAGTCTGAGGAAAAGACCATGCCAAATCTTTATTATTATCCTCATCTATTATTATTACTTTAGCAAATAATAACAATATTTATGTATTATTATAATCACAATTTCATCACAGTAACTTTTATAAGACCACAGGTATATTTGAATCTTTGGAATAAGTTGCTTGTGTAGAAAATTCTAAAATCTTCTGCAGGGAATCTAAGCATTTCAAAGTTCAAGAAGACATCCTGTGGACTACCACACCACAGCAAAAATAAAAATTACTGTACCAGAAGACAGTGTGTGGGATGATCTTACTTTTCATATTATTGGTAGGGAAGACAAATGTCTCTCTTCCAAGACGGCAACTGACTGAAAAATTCAAGAGAGAAAATGGTGGGGTGGAGCTGGGTATTAGGGTGACCAGCAAAGTCTCTGGCATTGAATAGAAAAAACTGTAAGTGGAGGGGGAGACTATGGTATTAATAGTGTAAGCTTACAATCTAATGGACTCTCACTATTTTAAGAAACAAGGGAAATATTATGTCATGACATTAGTATATTACTCACAAATGAAAGCGTATAAATATGGAGGAGAAAAATATGTCAAACTTCCTAGTGCACATTGGTCTATCATTTTATCCTCTAAAATTTTTATGTAAGTATATACTTAATCTGATATCTCCTCTAATTTTCCACTGCCTTTACCTTAAGGGATAATTTTACCATCACAAATATCTGTGCTCTACTATATATAATGTACTATCAAAGACAGATAACTGTGCATCTCACAGTGACGCAACTCATTTACTCACATAATTGTCAGATACTAATCATTTTAATATTCTTGATGTCACTATATTAAAGATGGGGGGCTGGAGAAGGAAGAAACACCAGAAACACTAGATAATCTAGTAAAGACAATCAGTCATTTTAAATCTCTCCTACTATGTGTGCTGAAACAGTGTATGACTGAAACCCAATAATGAGCAACTTTGGAACTGTGCATCTCACAGTGATTCATTATAAAAAAAAGAAAAACCTCTCCTACTTTAGTGATAACCAGTGGTACAGATGATAGAAACTGTGAAGGGAGGAGATAACAAAACTCTAAGAAGGAACACAAGTCAGGCAACTTCCTCTTGACCCCTCACCTGCACAGAGGGTAGGAAAGCAGCAGTTCTCACCCACATGGCTTAAGAACAAAGGAAAGTCAAAGAGACAAAAACCCACGTGACTATGAACCTTAAGAGACAGGCAACGAACCCAGTGACAAACTATTACTGTCTGTTACTGTCTTCCCGTTCATCGCTGATTTGCTCGAGCGGGCACCAGTAACATCTCCATATGACCTGTCTCATGCAAGTAGAGCCCAAGGGCACCTGCTTGCACCAGAAACATAAAGAGCCTCAAACCATTCCATCAGGTCATGGGAATGAGGTCTATAATTGTTACTGGTATCTGGCATATCAAATACGACACGGGTAGCTTGCCAGGCTCTACTGTGCGGGTAGCATACTACTTGTAGCCTTCAGTGACAAACTACAGAGCATCAAAGCCAGGGCAGGATGGTGAATGACACAGGCCTGTCACAGCAGCTTGGGACCAGATGAGTACATCACATACTGGAAAATCAGTTTAGGGACAGGGCAGGTGACATCATAAAGTGGTGAAAGACAGAAGCTTTGGCACTGTGGATGGACATAGCACTACCTAACCTGTACAATAAAAAAACTTTAGGTGGGCAGAGCAATAATACGGTGTATGGGGCACTAGCTTCTCACATGGCTTATTGGGGTTTGATCGGAGGCGCCATATTTGCTTCCCCAAGCCCCAGAAAGAGTGAGCCTGAGCAGGGCCAAGTGTGGACCAAACACCTAAAAAAAAATTGGGGGGGATAAAAAGAATAGAATAGGAACTTTACTATCACAGGCTCAGGTGTTTTGGTGCTAATTTCATACACAAAATTCAAAGACCCACTTAGAGATACCAGTTTTCCAGTTTTGTGCTACCAATATCCTGGATCCTTGAAAGCAGCTGATGTCTCATCCCCCTTGAAGCCCATTTGGAATTTTAACAGCGAAAGTGTAACCCTCATTTATAAATAATTTTCAGAAGGTAATTGATAAAAAATTCAAAGGATGCCAAGATGAAGCACTTAGAGTTCAGTTAGAAAGCAGTTTCACATATTTTATTTCATTTGATCCCCTTAACAATACTGTGGGTTGGTTGAGGGGAGCAAGGCATATTCTACCAGACCTCTTGCCCTAGCAGATAAGGAACTTAATTAAGAATTTAGACAATTTGCTTAGTTTGCCACTGATTTTACTCTCCTGAGTATGTCGCAGTATTCCTAGCATGTGACCTTTTTCTCAGCTTTTAGCATTGCTATTATCACACATATATGCAAAAAGTAGGGAAAAGTGAGAGTAACACTGAGACACTCTTGTAGGTGATGGGGTAGTCGTGTATACACGCAGCCTTTAGTTCTTTGAAATGAACATTATGTTGACACAATTTCATCCGTTGTTCTAGCTGTCTGGTTCAAGAATACAGAGGACCAAAGTGAAAATAAGATTTGCTTGATTCCCCACCTGCTTCCCTTCCTCATTGACTATTTTAAATGAAAAACATTAACTTGTAGTTCTGTAGGGCCCCAGAACCAGATTAAGTGCATATTTCAGGGAAATAAATCAGGAAATAGATTCACAACTGACCATGCACCAGGACTGATCAGTAACTCCGGGGAGAATGACCAGAGGCACAGTTGCTACAGCTCCTTCCTGGCGGCGCAAGGCCACCAAGTTAACACAACAGCCCAGTTTAGAGTCAGGTCTTTGCCAGGACCCTTCCCATATATATGTTGCAATGATAGATGTGGACGCAACTGGCTAAGGGAGCTGGCATAGGGATAGGGAGTGGGTGGGTGGTAGTGGCCTTTGGTGGCAGTGGGGATACACTGGTAGTGGGACTGATATTGAACGGTGACTGTTTGTGACAATTGTACTGTAAAGAAATTGGTAAATCTCCCCCACAGGGTGTGTGTGTAACCCCTGCATCTCCAGCGGACCCAAGTTGCTCCAGGGAAGAGCGGAAACTCCATCAACGGGAACCAAGGCAAACTGCCTTGGTTTCAATGCGACCCCTTGGGGCGGCGCTCCCAGGACCGGCTGCAAATCTCCCCACAGGTGTGTGTGTGACCCCGCATCTCCACGAACCCAAGTTGCCCCAGGGAAGAGCGGAAACTCCATCAACGGGAACCAAGGGAAACTGCCTTGGTTTCAACACGGACCCCTTGGGCCCTGCACTTCCTAGAACATCCCAAAACTCAAAACCGCGCAGCACGCTAGCCCTCTTACTACCTATCTTGTATGAGGTGCCAGTGAACCTTGGTTCCTACATCCTTGCTACTCACCCAAACTCTGCAAACAGACCAGATACCTACTAACTGTACTATCTAGTCACCCAAGACCCCACATTTGCAACTTACAATAGTCATAATGGTAAAGCAACGCAAAATTCCATCAAGCCCTGTGAGTGAAGTCACTATCCAGATGAGCCAAGCAATACCAATGAGTTGTATAACCTCTCTGATAAGGAATTTCGGAAAGAAATGTTAAGGATTCATAACGAATTAAAAGAAGCAATGGAATGCAAACTCAAATACAAGAGGACATGATAGAAGAAGTGAGGAAACTGCAAATGGAAAAGACAGATATTAAAAATGAGGTAAATGAAATGAAAAACACAGTGGAAAGCCATCATAGCAGAATAATAGCTACTGAAGAAAGAATTAGTGATCTCGAAGATGAGTTCCAAAGATTCTCTACAAAACACCAGAAGATAGAAAAAAGACTCACAATTACCGAACAGACAACAAGAGATAATCGGGATGAAGCCAGAAGAAACAACATACGGATCATTGGGGTCCCAGAAAGGCAAGAAGAAAACCCTGATGAAGAAGAAACTGTCAAAGCCATCATTGCTGAGAAGTTCCCGGAACTAAAGAACGCTTGCCTCAAGATCCAGGAGGCCCGTAGGATACCTGCTAAAAGAAACCCCAACAAGAATACTCCAAGACACATCTTAATTAAAATGACAAAAACTATAGATAGGGATAGAATACTGAAAGCAGCAAGATCAAAGAAGGAAATCACATACAAAGGAACAATACTAAGATTGACAGCAGACTTCTCTGATGAAACACTCCGAGCCTGAAAACAATGGTGGGATATTGTGAAAAGGCTCAATGAACTGCAGGCCTCACCAAGAATTCTTTACCCAGCCAGACTCACATTCAGATATGAAGGACAGATACACAACTTCATGGATAAGCAACAACTCAGGAACTTCATGGACTCAAAACCAACTTTAAAAGAAGGACTGAAGGGTCTACTGTAATGCGACCAAACCCATAAGCACAACAAACACAAAAAAGAAAGATGACACAAAATCCGATGACAATAATCTCTCTCAATGTCAATGGTCTAAATGCACCAATTAAGAGACACAGAGTGACAAAATGGATTAAAAAAAATTGAACCCAACATTCTGCTGTCTACAAGAAACGCATCTGAATAATCAGAACAAACAGAGACTCAGAGTCAAAGGTTGGAAGACCATTCTCCATGCAAACAACTCCTCCAAAAAGGCTGGTGTGGCCATATTAGTATCAGATAATATAGACTTCAGGCTGAAAAAGGTTAGAAGGGACAACGAAGGCCACTTCTTATTAATTAAGGGTATGTACACCAGGAAGAAATTACACTGCTAAACATATATTCACCCAATGAGGGGTCAGCAAAATACATAAAACAACTGCTAAGAGACCTCAAAGAAGACATTAACAGTAGCACAATAATAGTTGGAGACTTCAACACTGCTCTATCAACGATAGATAGATCAACAAGACTGAAACTCACCAAGGAAATATTGGCCCTGAAGGAAGAAATGGAAGAAAGAGAGCTAGTGGATATATACAGGGCTCTTCATGCCAAAAAAAGCTGAATACACATTTTTCTCTAGTGCACATGGAACATTCTCCAAGATAGACCACATGCTGAGCCACAAAGCATACCTCAATAAAATAAAAAAGATAGAAATTGTGTCAGCTATCTTTTCAGACCATGATGCACTGAAAATGGAAGTTAACTGTACACAGAAACAGGGAGTCAAACCAAACACCTGGAAACTGAACAGCTCACTCCTGAACAACAAATGGGTCATAGAAGAAATCAAACAGGAAATCCAAAGATTTCTGGAAACAAATGAAAATGAAGACACCAACTATAAGAACTTGTGGGACACGGCAAAAGCCGTGTTAAGAGGGAAGTTTATAGCTCTGCAAGCATTCATCAGGAAACAAGAAAGGGCCCACATAAATAACCTGACTACACAGCTGAAGACATTAGAAAAAGACCAACAAAAGGAGCCCAACCCAGGCAGAAAAAAAGGAAATAATAAAACTTAGAGAGGAAATCAATGAGTTGGAAACCAAAAAAAAACAATCCAAAAGATTAATGAAACCAAGAGCTGGTTTTTTGAAAAAAATAAACAAGATTGACAAACCATTGGCAAGACTTGTAAGGACAGGGAAAGAGAAAACCCAAATAAACAATCAGAAATAAAAAGGGTGACATCACAACAGAAACCACAGAAATCCAAAAGATCATCAGAGATTACTTTGAGAGCCTATATGCCGTGAAACATGAGAATCTAGAAGAAATGGATCAATTCCTGAAGTCGTATTACCTCCCACGGCTGAAACAAGAAGATCTCCAATACCTGAATAAGCCTATCACCATTGAGGAAATAGAAACAGTAATTAAAAGTCTGCCCAAACACAAAAGCCCAGGTCCAGACGGATTCCCCTAGTGAACTCTACCAAACCTTTAAGGAGGACCTACTGCCAATCCTTTTCAAGCTCTTCCAGGAAATAGAAGAAACAGAAACACTCTCAAACAGCTTCTACGAGGCACATATCACCCTGATACCCAAAGCAGAGAGAGACAACAAAAAGAAAGAAAACTATAGACCAATATCCCTGATGAACACGGATGCTAAGATCTTCAACAAAATACTGTATCACTGTATTCCCGCTTCATCATCGATTGGCTCGAGCGGGCACCAGTAACATCTCCATATGTCCTGTCTCAAGCTAGTAGAGACCAAGGGGATCTGCTTACTCCAGGAACATATAGAGCCTCAAATCATTCCATCAGGTCATGGGAATGAGGTCTATAATTGTTACTGGTATTTGGCATATCAAAAACAACACGGGTAGCTTGCCAGGCTCTGCCGCGCAGGTAGCATACTCTTGTAGTCATCTCTAAATCCAGCATTTATCTTTTTTTTTTTTTCCCAAATTTTATTACACCACTTTTAGACATACAATTGCAAGATGCTCATGTAGAGTTTCGGTTCCACAGTGTTCTGTCGGGGAATGGCCGCGGGGTCCCTGACAGTGTCAGGACAGATGTTCTCTTCTACCTTCGAGGACGCTGGGAGAACAGATGAAAACTTCACGAGTCCGGTGCAGTTCCAAAAATGGCTTTTAATAGTACAAAAAAGTTCTTCCACAGCACTCCAATATAATGAACAAACTTTAGCTCTGGTCCGAACCTTGACCATACAGAAGAGCCTAAGTCTCCCACCAAAAGAGAGAGGATCTCACCTGAGCTGAGTCCTACCCAGAAGGAGCAAAAGGCCAAAGAGCAAAAGCCAAAAAGCCAAAAGCCGCAGGGAGCCAAAAGCTGAAGGCTGAGGAACCAAAAGGCAAAACAGCATTTGACTGCAACAAAATACTAGCAAACAGAATCCAAAGACTCATCAAGAACATTATACATCATGACCAAGTAGGATTCATCCCGGGAATGCAAGGATGGTTCAACATTCGTAAGTCAATCAACATAATACATCATATCAATAAGAGAAAAAATAAAAACCATATGATCCTATCAATAGACGCAGAGAAAGCATTTGACAAGATCCAGCACCCGCTCATGATTAAAACCCTCCAGAAAATGGGAATTGAAGGGACTTTCCTCAAGATAGTTACAGTCATCTAACCAAAAGCCCACAGCGAGCATCATTCTAAATGGGGAAAAGTTGAAAGCCTTCCCCTGAGATCAGGGAAACACAAGGTTGCCCACTCTCACCTCTTTTATTCAATATCAGTACTGGAAGTACTTGCGATAGCAATCAGAGAAGAAAAAGGACATCAAGGGCATCCATATACTCAAGGAAGAAGTCAAGCTATCATTATTTGCAGATGACATGATATTATACCTAGAGAACCCTAAACTCTCTACCAAAAAACTCCTAGAAACAATAGACGCATATAGTAGCGTGGCAGGATACAAAATCAACTCCCAAAAGTCAGTGGCGTTCCTATATACAAATAACGAAAGAGAAGAAAGGGATATTAAGGAAACAATTCCATTCACAATTGTGCCATAGAAAATCAAATACCTAGGAATCAACCTACCCAAGTGTGTAAAGGACCTGTACAAAGAAAACTATAAGAAATTGCTCCAAGAGATAAAAGAGGACACAAGGAAATGGAAACATATTCCCTACTCATGGATGGGGGAGAATCAACATTGTCAAAATGGTAATACTCCCTAGAGCTTTGTACAGATTCAATGCAGTCCCTATAAGGATACCCATGACATTCTTCAAAGAAATTGACAAAACACTCCTAAAATTTGTGTGGAACAATAAACCCCCCAAGGATAGCTAAAGCAATCCTCGGGAAAAAGAAGATGGGAGGCATCACCTTTCCCAACTTCAAACTGTACTACAAGGCAGTAGTAATTAAAACAGCATGGTATTGGAATAAAAACAGACCTGTGGACCTATGGAATAGAATTGAGTATTCTGACACCAACCAACCTCAAACACATGATCATTTAATCTTTGATAAAGGTGCAACGAGTCAAAAATGGAGTAAGGAAAGCCTCTTCAACAAGTGGTGCTGGGAAAACTGGACAGCTACATGTAAAAAATGAATTTGGACCTGTGCCTAACCCCATGCACAAAAATCAGATCAAAATGGATTAAAGATCTGAATATTAGACTTGAATCCATAAAGTACATTGAAGAAAATATAGGAAAAAACCCTCCACGACATTGAAGCTAAAGGCATCTTCAAAGGTGAAACATCACTAACAAAGCAACTAGAAGAAAAGATAAACATATGGGACTACATGAAACTAAAAAAGCTTCTGCACCTCAAAAGAAACAGTGACTAAGATACAAAAAGCAGTCCAAAGAATGGGAAAGAATATTCACCCAATACCCATCTGATAAGGGGTTAATATCCAGGATATATCAGGCACTGGTAGAACTTTACAAGAAGAAAACAAACAACCCCATCAAAAAATGGGGAGAAGAAATGAACAGAAACTTCAGCAAGGAAGAAATTTGAATGGCCAAAAAACATATGAAAAAATGCTCATCATCACTAATCATCAGAGAGATGCAAATCAAAACAACAATGAGATACCACTTTACACCACAGAGACTGGCACATATTCAAAAGAGCAAGAACAACAAGTGCTGGAGTGGATGTGGGGAAAAGGGGACACTTATCCATTGTTGGTGGGAATGCCGGCTGGTACAGCCTTTTTGGAAAACAATATGGACATTCCTCCAAAGACTAGAAATTGAACTCCCATTTGACCCAGCCATACCACTCCTGGGAATCTACTCTGGGAAACCAAAAATACGCAGCAGAAACACCATCCCTATTTTTATGTTCATAGCAGCATTATTCACAATAGCCAGAATCTGGAAGCAACCAGAGTGCCCGAAAATCGATGAATGGATAAAAAAGCTTTGGTACATCTACACAATGGAATACTATGCAGCTGTTAGGAAAAACGAAGTTATAAAATTTGCCTATAAATGGATGGACATGGAGAAGATTATGTTGAGCGAAATTAGCCAGAAGGAGAGAGACAGATACAGAATGACTGCATTTATCTGCATAACATAAATATATATGTACATATTATGATACCAATATCCAAGGTCAAGTGAAACATATATCAGGAGGTCTTGTCAAAGGTGGAAATTATCACAAACGTGTGGGAGTCAGAGGCTAGGTAAGACAGAAAATGGAACAATGTGCTAACAATTGTCGAGGGTACTAATGCCAACCTAGAACTGAGCATTAAATAGAGGCAAAAAGATACACATGACAACCCTTTAATGTTTGTTCTGTAATCCATAGTCTGGAGGGAAAGGAAAAGAGAAAGAGAGAGAAATGGAAAGAAATAAAGAACCTGCCATGGAGGAGGGCTGGGGGATTTGGGGAGGGAACCGGGGACGTTGGTGGTGGAGATGGGCACTGGTGGCGGGATGGGTGCTGGAACACTGTATGACCAAAACCCAAATATGAACTTTTTAATTGTATATCTTTGTAATTGTAAAAAATAAAAAAATTTAAAAA